>JAQIWH010002859.1:0-22427 GCA_034695005.1 Cryptops parisi | reverse complement strand
GTCACACAGTGATCACCTAGCTCGCCCCTTGACTGCCTCAAACTAATTCTGTGTCAGCTTATGTGAAATGGAGTATAGCACCAAGTGCAAAAAATAAATAAAATACACAACATAAGAATAAAGAGAATACAAGATTAAAAGTTCATCACAGAACTACCCTTATAAACACAATCATGTAGTATTGAAAAATGAAAAAACAAAAGGGAAACAAATGCTATAGACAAAGACACAAAAAATCAATTCAACAACAAAAATGTGTAAATAAAACTATCAAACTTTTTCAATAGGCACTTATCACGAGCTACTGGTATGGTATCGATGCCTATTTGCAAATACGATAAGGTAAAATGGTTCCAAACTTGAAAAATAGTGAATGGATAACAATTCCTATTTCTGTATTGACTTGAATCCGTATAATTAAACTTATGGGGGTTGCACAAACGAGAATGAATGACATTATCAAACTGTTCACCGTTTCCTATAAATCTGGGCACTTTCCTGAGTCGAATAGACAGAATAATTTGCTCAAAATTTAGTCTTTTATTTGCAATAAACTGTGATAGAACTATATCGAGAAATCTTAAACAACAGGCGCAGGATATTGTTATATGCAGTTTTTACCTTCTGCAGACGAAATCTTCAACTATTGGACCATACACTTAATCCATGTTAGAAAAAGGAACAATTTTTGACTTTATCAAAATTATTTTTTCTTTTGTGGATAGCAATGGTCGCAATCTTTTAAAACCTTCCTATTCATTTTCTTTACAGTTTGTTCAATTTGTCTATTAAAGGATGAGCTACCGTCAAAACATACACACATTGTGCACTATGTCCCGATAGTTTGGGCACAATGTGTGCACTATGTCCTGACACTTTGTCCCGACAAAACATTGTGCACTACTTGTACACACATTATTTACACCTATTCTGCTGTTTACTTAGCTTACCACCATTTCCATGTTTTAGGTTTATTCATTACAAATGTAATTTTTATCCCCAAGGGCTGTCAATTTTTTAAATAAAATAAAATACTGTAAATGTATTTACGCGTGAGATCTCCCACCTCGCTCGAGCAGATCCAATATTACCACTAGCCACCATTACCACCAACATCGCCGTCGTCCTCAGCAGCAGCAGCATCATTCCGACGTTTCATTACCGTGTCTTTTACGACTCGTCCGAGCCGCTCGTTGCTGGTCAAAGGTCGTTCGAAACGCGGCCATCGGTGCCACCAACATTCACTCGGAGTGCCCCCTCCTCCCTGTCCTGTCTCTCTTTCAAGAGCAGCGTTCCTTCCGTCAACTCAGTCGCGTACAGCGTCGGCTAAGCGGCCTACTCCACCACCCCCCAACATAGTTTATGTCTAAGTAGAGTATTCCGTTTTACAACCAGTCGACGAAATTCAGTCTCTACCTCGAGCGAGACGTTTATTTCTCATTGGATGAGCTGCCTTTTGGAAGATAGTCGCCTCGACCTTCGACGGATGGGTTAAAATAACGTTTGTCTTTTGGCTAGAGGAATCGTGCATTATCCGTTGCCACCAAGTCGACGCGTCAAATTGAATTAGGAAGACACAAGAAGAAAAGGTGTTCCTCCGACAGCTTTCCCAATCACTCACTATTCGGTTGCCTTTTACTCTCGTACCTCCCCCCCCCGCACCTCATTCATTAGAACTCAACGGCTAATTAAAAGAAAAAAAGTCGTAAAGGACAAAAAATGCATCACCAATGGTCTATTTAACGGGTCGCTCCTAACAAAGAGGGCGACGAGACAAGCGGAATGCCTTGCCACTGTTTTCTTTAACTAAAGACGAGAGAACGTGCAAGTAGAAGAAAAAACAGCAGGTAGAAAGAAAAGAGACGAAAGAAGGACGAGCTAACACTCGGCTCTGTGCACTTTCACTTTGCTGCGCGAGTGAGTGAATTTCATTACGCCATCCGCTGAATTGCCACGACGAAGAGAAGGAAGACTTTTTTCGACAGCGAACGAAAAGAGAACAACAACAACAACTTGTGTAATTCGGGTCAATTGAATTCCGACGAAACTTTGGGTTCCAAGTTTGTAACACGATAAAAGCCTTCCTGATTGGATAATTGTATCCGAATGAAATCCAGCGACGAGTTGAATAAAAAACCGAACCAACTCGACACGACGGCTGCAGAAACAGCCACGCAAAGCCGAAAAACCGTCCAAGTAAGTATCGTCGTCGATTAACAGAAAACCACAACAACGACGACGACGACGACGACATCCCTGGAACGTTAACAAACATGAAAGAATCTTATTTTCTTCGCTTCAGAAATGACACGGTGGGTTATTGCTTTCCTCGAACCGTCATTCATCGATCCGTCTATCGAGCGCGGCGATGTCCGTTTTATTTCGTCGAAACGTTAGATTAGAGTCGGAGATTGCACGCACGCCTCCTAACGAGAAGGCCAGTGTAACGTGGGGAAGCCGCTTTATGGCGCCGGCTAATGGATCGGTAATGGAATGTTTCGAGAAAGATACGTGGGGAATCGATCGGATGAGTTATTGGATACCGCGCTCTAGTGTCGTTGTCGAGCCCAACTGCCTGACAACGCCGAGGATTCCCTTTAGTGGTCACCATGACATCATCGGCTTTCACCTTTCTCACCAGTTATTTATATAGTTATTTATTTCTCACCAGTTATGTGTTTTTTTATTGTTCTATATTACTTCTTAGTTTGTTCCAATGGAATGTAAGATATGAAATAAATAAATAAATAAATAAATATCTCGCATCCAAAAGGTCACTTGCTTCTCACCCTCATTGGCTTTCGGTATGTACGACCTACGACTGAATCGCGCGAGAGCTATCCAGTGTAAAAATGGGCACGGAAGCAAGTTTAAATCTTAAGGGGAAAATAAAGAAAAATCGATCATCGTGACGAGGAAACGATAAGTTAATGCCACGTTATTGACTCTTGTAGACGACAACTTGTTGATTCTGCCCTTTTAATTATCTACATTCTTTAAAACCAACTATTGTAGTAACGCATTTATGGTGACGGGCATACAGCTAGTCCCCGATCTACTTTTCCAGTTCTGTGTGTGTGCGCGCGTGTGTGTGTGTAACGCTGCCAGGTTAAAACAATCAAATGTTGTTCCGTCATTGTTGACGGGCATACAGCTAGTGAAATGAAGCGTTGGACATTTGTAACAGACTCAACATTAACTTTTAATTGATTAATTATTGATCGTTTATTTTGCCCCCAAGAGACAGACATAAAGTTACAGACAAATGAAACAAAAAATGTTTTTGCACATAATGTTAAAATTTATCACATAAAATAGTGTGAGTATATAAGAGTTTTCTGAAATGATAACACTGAGATTAGCACTTAAGCTTCGTACATGTGAGGGCTGTACGCCTGATGAAAAATGAAAGTTCGTTTCATGGCCTATTGTGTGGGTCACGGTTAGCTCAGTGTTCTGAAATACTGTACTGTTATGACATTGGGTATCCTAGTGCAACGTTTAGTGGCACGAGTCTCCGACAAGTTGCAGTGATAAAGAAAAGGGGATGAGAGAAATCTCTAAAAAAAAAATGGGGGGGGGAGCTTTTCACCTATGTCTAAAAATCTATGTATATCAGAAAATTTTTTTTTTATTTATATTATTAAACGACTAACTGGGATCAAAATACAAAATTTGTTTTTTTACAAATTGTTTAAAATTGTTTAGAATTTTTATGTATCATTAAGTACTGTATGGGCTATGCTATACTATAAACAAGACTGTATTACTGTAAACAATCATCAGGAGTCTGGAAAGAATTAATCCAATTAACATTATTTCTTAAGGAAAAATTAATTCGCCATTCGTACAAATCGCTATTCGACCAGCCTCCCGGAACGGATTGTGTATGAATAGCGGAGTTCCACTGTATTTACTAAAAATGCGTCCCAAAAAGACAATACAACATAAATCAGTGAATGGATTAGCAAATTGATAAAATAAAAATTATGAATAATTATAATACCACGACGTGAGTAAATTGTGATCTTTTTTTTTTAAATGAGTGCACAATGTTTTACAGTTAAAATGGAAGCATGTAGAACCAAGTTTCCGAGTGCGAGCGAAATGAAGATTGTTCCAGATTGGGAAGGTACCGTATTGCATGGAAAGCGAGCGAGCGAGCGAGCGAGCAGTGTCATTGTTTGGAAAAGAGATTTAAAACGGGCGAAAAGGTTAGTATAGTACAGTTGGTGTTAGTAGACTTAACTGAAAGATTTCTAATGGAAATAGGAAGACAATTCCAGAAATTTATTTTATTGGCGAGCACCTGCAAGGGGTAAAGACATTCACAACACATAAACTTGAAAAACAAATATGAGTACATGTAAATGTTAAAACAAGCAAAACAAAAGTTAAAATCTAAACATGAAGATAAAAATCTAAGAACACTGTTATACAAAATTTGGAAAATTGGAAACTAATCATTGGTTATCTAACAAGAACTCTATTACTTTACCATTACTTTACCATTTTGTTATACTAGTAACTAGATGATTGCCCTGGCATAACATACGCCACTTATCGGCGGCGTGTGTTATCTCTGTAAACATACACCGCCTAGCGGCAATATATGCTTCCCGTGGATATCGTTGTTTACCCTGGTTGCTGTAGTAAACCTGCGTGGATTTAGAACGTGGTGCGTACCTAAGAGAATTATATATGTAAAGATTGGACTTGTTCAGTTTTCGATTTATGCAGTTCTTGATTTATGCGAGTTTTGGTACATTGGACTATACAATTTATTGTTATAAACATTTGTAAATGCCAGTATACGTTCAATTCCCAGCTCGTCACAAATCACTCACAAGTGAAGCTAATATAAAGTGTATATTAAAATTAAATACCGATATACTTTTCATAACGAATTGATTTGAAAGTCACAATTTCATTTAAAAAAATTAAGCTTTGAATTTACTGGACATTGTGTAGAAATGTAGAAATATTTGTATACAAGTAAATAAATTTTACTCTCAATAATGTCGTTTGTTAATTCTCAAAGCAAAGGTCTATTATTTCTTATAGAAGAATTCGATTTTTGTGTTTATAAATATTCGTTATGTAACCAATCATATTTTCGAATGAATAAAATACAACTAAATAAAATAGGTTTCTAATATTAGTGAACTGGGATGGTGTGGTGTGATGAAGTCATTAACTTCTGGTGCAAGAGTAAGTTTATTTTCAAACACAATAAGCCAAAGTTTTTAAAATTGTTTTGCTTTATACTAATTCTTTATTCTCAATTGTCATACTATACACTTTTCTTTCTACTCTTAATCATACTTTATACATACCACTTTTCTCCTCGTTGTCATTGTATGATTCTCTAAATTAAAGTGTCATATCGCGACATGAGAATCACAAGGTTCTATGTGACCATGAAGCTTTTGTTAGGAAATGGAGTTCAAGCATTTTGTTTGTAATGGACGTTTATGAGATAGAAACTTTGTCATTTACTTAATCTAAGAAGAAAACTACTACGAGATGAGGCAAATTTAAGTGCGATGTCTGTAGAGAAGTGTAGCTGGAACATTATTACATCAAAAAATACATTTTTGAAAATTGTTCAACTAGAACCTTGTAATTCTCATGTTGTGATATGACAAACGTAATGCAAGCCTGTACGTTAAAATCTTATCAGTACCTACTTTGGTATTATCAACATTTTAATGATAAAATATTTTTGTATAGTATTGGATTTTGACGTTATGTTTTGACGTAATTTTTGTGTATATTTTCATTTTATTTTATTTTTCAAAAATGAGTTTAGGGTTTTTGCTTGCTAGCGAAGATACTGTATGTACAGTATATGCTATAATATTAGTAGTTTGCAAATAATGTTATATAGATTGTGTATTAACAATAACCGCAAACAGGAAGTAATTGTTGCCCAATTGTTGATACTACGTACATAATTTTATTTTAGTATGATTTTAGAATTTTTATTTTAAAAACCAAGTACATTAAAAATTCTTTTTAAGAATTACCCTTTATATAGAAGTCTATATAAATCTACAAAAAAAAAGTATATATAAAAATCGTTTGTGAAACAAACAATTTTTGATCCGGTTGGGATCGTGTTAATAAAAAAAATATGTTCTCTTTATACAAATTTAGATTTATACGATGTTTGAGAAATTCAATAATAAATTTATGCGAGTTTTGAGTAATTTCAATTTCGATTTTTGTAATTTTTGATTCGATTTATGCGATTTTTGTTATATTGGACTTATGCGGTTTTCGATTTATGCGGTTTTTGATTTATGCAATTTTTGATACATTGGATTATACAATATATTATCATAAACATCCGTAGATGCAGTATACGTTCAATCCCCAGCTAATATAAAGTTTATTAAGTTTATTTGCGTTCGACAAGAAACAAGTGAACAAATATAAATAATTTTATTTTTAATTCAATTAATTACGGTATATGTTACTCAACTCTATTACAAATTATGTTTTGATGTTGCTTAATATTATGAAATTGTATTGATATGAGTTTTTAAGACGTGTACATTTGAAGTCGGCGCAACTCATAAGGCTCATTTACGTTTGTATGCATATGTGTTAGCCTACATTTTATTTTATAATTTTGCATTTGGTTGCATTTTACAAACATTCTGACATTACAATGCTAAATCTTTGGATTGGCTTAAATAACTAACGATACTGAATAATATATTAATACAAGTTGTACCGGGCCTAACATACGACGGAATCAAACGGGAATCCCGTTTGCTTCCCGTGATTCCCGTTTCGTTCTTCAAACGTCAGGAACCTCGGTTTAAATTTCGTTCAAATCTCGCCCTAAGCTTTTTATACTTATATACATAGACTGTATGTTAATATATTAGTATGTTTAGTATATTACTTAAAATAATTTGTTTGATAAATTATTCATAGCTATAGCTAATGTCCATGATTTTTCACTAATGTATCGATTTTTATATTAAAAGACTTAAGTAAACCAATTCGGATAATTGAGTTTTTTAATGTACCGTTACTACTAACCATTGTCATATACAAAAGTTCAGTATATATTTCTTTATCACTCTTTTGTATTATAACGATCTGTTGACATCATGTTTACAACTCGTATCCCACAATACACATCATTTCGCATGTTTTACGCCAGCACATCACGTTCCGCGGTCTACGCTAACGGCTGAAAAATTTCATTTCGCTTCTCATATTTTTGCTCCAAACACTTGCTAACAAAATGCTTAAGATCAGTTGCACGTACCATTCATTTTTCCCTTAAATTTTTTCCCTATTTATAAAGAGGAAAAATTTATCTCGTCACCGGAAGAAGACAGTCCATAAAAAAACTGAGTTGCGAGAGAGAGCACAATATTTTGTGCCTTCAGATTTTCTTCGTTTCATCTTCTTCATGTAAAATTGACACTAGAAGTAGTAGTCATACTATAGACACAGCTCTGTGTGTGTATGCTCGGAGCGGATTGGTCGATTCGTCGGCGAAGGATGGTAGCATTTGTGACAAGCAGATGGCGCTGGAAATTGATGGCGCAGATTTTTCAGGAGTCACCGGAGGATTTTAAAATTTTCATTCCGCAGACTATACGCTTTTTGCTTCGACGTACGTAGAGGGTTTTGTACGATTCTTACAATGCCGCTGACACGACCGCGGGTTTTTGAAGTTGAGAGAAATTTATGACCGATGCGCTCTGTTTGGCTTTTCGAAAAATTGCTGGGAACAAGCAATGCGCGGATTTAGTATATCGGTTAGATTAGTAACCACGGGATTGCGTAGACGTATCGTGATTTGTGGATGTTAATCATATGTGGTTATTGGATGTTGGGTTTTGTAATATTCGATTGTTTCGCGACATTTAATGATTTTGAGCTTTACGCTGTTCGATATTAAATACATTTTTGTAGTAATTTTTCTCATAAATGTTTTAATGAAAAGTAAGTGAAAATGAAAAGTTTTTTACTGACTTGGTAGCATTACTCTTTTTTACATCACGACGTTTCACCTCCCACCTGGAGGCTTTGCTTTATCAAGTTAAAAAGAAGATAAAAAGAAAAACCTAAAAAAAAAATTGTTTTCTTTTACTTTTTTTAACTTGATAAAACCTCTTCGTAGAAGGCAAAACGTCTTGGTGTGAGGTGAGAAGGTGCTACCTAGTCAGGTACGGTACAATAAAGTAAAAGTTTTTAAAAAAAATTTATTTAATTTTTATCTTGTGTTCAAGGGTAAATATGCTAAATTTATAAATGTGTTAAGTTTATAAATATTTTGTGAGATTTGCTAAAACAATCTGTAAGTTATTTATACTTATGAGAATTTGTAGGATAGATGTTTTGTAAGATTAATTTTTTCAAAAAGCACAATTTCGTATCCTGATAAATGTAATATTTCATCAGTAAAAATTTCTTAACGGGAACATTTTTCACTTGACTGAATTTATTTTAAATTTAAAATTTATTTTTCACTTTTTCACTTGATCTTTTCAACACCGCCATGACGTTTCAGCTTCTTCCCAAAGGCTTCGTCAGCTAAGAAAGAGTAAGAAAAAGTGAAAGTGCGAAAGAGACAGTATGAACTGTGTAAAAAGTTCACCTGTCTCTCTCTCGGTACTTCCTTTTTTTACCCTTTTTTCTCACCTGAAGAAGCCATAGGGTAGAGGCGAAATATATTATAGGAGTGAAACGGTCTACCCTGGGAGGGTGGGGGGCAGCAAAGTAAAACATTTTTTCTTTAAAAATGTTTTTATTGGTGATAAAATTGAAGATTTTTTATGGAAATTTTGAAGATTTAAAATACTTTTTGTGAAACTGTTGATCGGTGTCGAAATTGATGTATGTTATCTTAAAAAGTAGAATTTAAAAAATTTAATAATTTAAGGAAATCTTACTGTCATCGTTTCATTTGATGAATTACTAAAATTTGATTTTATTCGGTTAGGCAAATGTGAAGACAAAAACCCATGCGAACAATTGTGCTATGACTTGCACGATGGAACATTCGAATGCGGATGCCGATTGGGTGCTGTTTTAGCAAAAGATGGTTACAGCTGTTTCGGTAAAGTGTTCTTTGAAACGGCTCTTGACGATTTTCATTGTATTTAAAATAAAACACCAGAAAGTTGACATTGTTTGTTTTAAATTTCGGTAGTTCCCATGACTGCTGCCGACCAGTCACACGCAAGTTTGGGCATGGCGGTGGACAACTCCATATCTTATTCAGAAGGTGCGGACAGTTTTGGCAATGACTTTGGTGACAAGTTTCTGGTCACGGACGACGATGAAGACGACGAGGATGACGAAGACGACGACGAAAGTGGTGAAGATGACGAAGTGTTTGAAAGCATCATCGTGGACGGTCGCAAAGTTGGTCGGTTGCAATCGCTGTCCCGGACGCGCGACCATCACCCGGCGCCCGTGGTGTCGAACTCTCACCCTAACGAAGTGACCTCTGAACATTATAACCACAGACTCAGTTCAAATTTTAAAAGACTTAAGAACAAACCCCAAGTGCCATCTACTATGCAACCTTCAAATATCCCTCAGGAGTTTGTTGAAACTCGACCGTGCGACATACACGCTTGCGAAGCGGGTGGCCAATGCGTCGAAACCAATGAGGGAAAAGCACACTGCCTCTGTCCCGTCGGTCACGGGGGTGAACACTGCCAGCATGGTGAGTAGACGCGATCTTGGGACAAACTGTAGGTACTGTACGGTGATCTTTGTTGAATCGGATATACCAGGTGGACTGAAAAAACCGTTACCAATTTTTAAAAAGCTATTTCTCATGAACCGCTGAAGCTAGACGAAAACTATAACATGAAAGCTCAATTTAATATTTTTCTAATGATATATAACCTTATGCTATGGCTTCTATAGTTTGCTTGCAATAGCTGCGCGAAAAAAAGTAATCTAAAAAAAAATTGTAAACGACTTTACAAGTACAAAGGGAGTTCAGTGCACAACAGTTTAGTGAAAAATTAAATAACGAGTGCAAAAAGGTGGGTGGTGGGTGAAATTTTTTATACAAATATTATCCGGCTTTACTAATGCAGATTTACAGACCGAATCCGGTACAGACCGAATCCGGTACAGACCGAATCCGGAAAAACGTACTGTTGCAATCACGCATCTTGAAAAAAGACGGCATCAGCACTTATTTTTTACTACATTTTTTTCAAAGTATTATTTTTTTCGCGCAGCCATGGCGATCAAATTATGCAAACCATAGCATAAAAGTATATATCATTAAAAAGATATTAAATTAAGCTTTCGTGTTGTAGTTTTAAATTTTTTCTAGCATTAATGATTGACGAGAAATCGTTATTTGAAAATTGGTGACAGTGTTTTTGGCCCTCCCTATATTTGTTAGAGCGAAATACAGTGTGTTAGCGCACTGTCGTAGAGTTGAAGTATCTGAACATACGGTCGGTGCTACATGTTAAAGCAGACAGTACTGAATAAATGTTAGCAACGGTGATAATCGTATGTTTATATACAGGGTGATTCGTTATTATCAGGCAAAACTGCACAGGGTGGTAAGGAGAACTAAAACAAAAAAAAGTTATATTAGCTTATGTCTGCAATCGCTTCTGCGAAGACGTTGGTCTCATTGGTGTAAAGCAGATACTGATATCAACGACATCCGGCCGAAATTAGTTTATCTTTGAAAGGGTGCGATAGTCTCAAATGAGACATGTTCAAGTCTGCAGTGACTTCAATGGAAAACGTTTTTAATATTTCTTGTGAAAAGTATCACCAGTGACTACAACAGCTATAGTTTAGCGTATTGCACAAGCAGAGAGCTACCCTGTGTATTACACCAATGGTTAAATGAACGGTCTGCAAACAAAGCGTTCGCAGACATGGATGGCTTCTTTGTTCGTTTTGGTGCCCTCTACAACCCTGTAAATATAATAATAATCTGCATTACAGACGATATGGCTGTTATGATATTATAATTGGATATTAATCATATGAAATAATTGATACTTTTGAAAACGCGTCAATGTTACTTCTGTGGTGATTTATTATTGCAAAATGAATCCTGGGTATACAGAACGAATTGGAATTCAATTTAAACAGCATAAATCGTGATCAAAAACCTTGTTACCTGTTTGAATTGCACATGTGCAAGTTCTGTAAGGGTAATATTTTAAAGCGAGTTTACTGAAAAGTTGAAGAACTCAATGTAAATAGCTTGTTTTGTACTCAATCGCGTTTTCAAGTAATTTAACCGAAAAAATAGAAACGGAGGACACGTGGCGAAAAGTACATTTTATAGACAATATGCATGTGCACGTTCATTCATGTAGCATGGTGCACTCAACAGTAGTAAATTTTTAAGTTTGAACGAGTAAACGCAGTTTGGTGTGAAGAAGATGTGAGGTGTCACATATATGGAAAGCAGCAGCGTGTGAATTTCGAACTTTGTTTTAAACATGAGAAAACAAATTTTTTGGCAAAAGTCATTGACAGTAAGTTGGCAACAACAACCATAACGGTGGCTGATGGTGGTTTTCTACATCCACCATATGATAGTTGCAAACCACTGTCAATATTATTTGTCAATGATTTGGGTTTTTCTCAAGTTTAACACGCTTCTTGAGAAATTGCTGTTGCTTTCTACATACAGAGAGACTCAGAATAACTATTCCTCATTTCAGTGGTGCTATATAGATGACATGCAATGAAATAATAATAAATTATAGTTTGAGATATTTCCGTATCGAGATACAGCGAAATTACAGAAATGAAAACCCCATTTATACTCAGTGTTGGTTCATTCCCACGGGGTATGCTGATTATTACTATCAAAACAACATATTGCCAATACATCATAAAAATTCTGTTATCTCGTATCTCACGAAAGTATTTGTAGAGTATAGTTTATTATTAAAATTGTTTCATTACATGACCTCTATTACTTTTGAATTTAAGAATAGTTATTCTGGATCATCCTGTACAGGATCAAATTGGACAAACTGTTGAGAGTCAAACTTAAACGTTCACTACTCTTCAGCGGAACCTGCTAAATGGATGAAACTGCGCTATACAGGGTACTTTTTTTCAAGTGAGACAGAGGAATATCTCGATTAGTATTGCAGATATGTTGATTATAGTCATAATTGTATGGGGGCCATACAATTGTGGTTTTTATTGATCTTGTAATTATTTTCACAGAAACTCCATTGCTACATCAAAAACCACGAGTCGTAGCTATCAAGTCATATTTAGAAAGTTGTAGTTAAGGTTTGATTTATTCATAATCCAGTGATGTTTCATTTATTTTTCAACAGTTTAACCGAAATCAAAATTGATACAACAAGAGAGGTTGAAAGGCACGATGCTGTTGCACTAGCTTTGCTGCAAGTTACTCGTGCTGTGCAGTGAGTTAGTTTAGTTGCTGCATGGTTGATTTAAATACGAATTTAAAGATGCATAACAACTATGAACTAAAATAACTCTACCGAATAGACTTGCAGAGAAACTGTTATAGAAGAATCGTGTTTTTTACTCTATCAATTTTTATTTTCGTTAGATTGTTGGAAATAAATAAAACGACACTGAATTATGACTAAAATGGAACCTTGGCTACGACTTTCTAAATATGACTTGGTAGCTACCACTCATGGGTTTCGATGTAACGATGCCATTTCCGTGAAAAACAAAATTCACGGATAATGAATTGCACTCTGCTCATATTGCATATGACTAAATCGACTTATCTGCAATACTAAGCGAGATATTCTCTTCTCTCACTTGAGAAAAAATACTCTGTATGTCTTATTATCGAAATGCTTTTTCTCTTATATACAGTATATATTTTGATCGCACAAACATAATTTGAACTAGTCACCAACGTTTTGCTCACATCTTGTAATTAGTAACTTCTTTGTGTAATTGCATTTACTCGCATATCGATCAAGGATAATTTACACATGCTTTTCTTTACTCTTTTGTTTGTTACTAGCCATTGAAGTTCACTTTCCACGATTCTCTGGCCACAGCTACCTCACTTTTCCAGCACTAAAAAATGCACATCGCAATACGCAGATCACGTTGGAATTCCAGCCCGAAACGTTGGATGCGCTTTTGCTCTACAGCGGAGAAAATCCCGACGTCGAAGGCGATTTTATGGCCGTGGTGCTCGTCGACGGTTTCGTTGAATTTAGGTATTGAAAATATCTACATACATTAATTAACAACATATTTTGATCCTAATTTTATTGGTGGTAGTAATAATATAAAAACTTGACGGTAGATTCGATTGCGGCTCTGGAACAGGAATTGTTCGTAGTACCGAGCCGATAATTCTCGAATCGTGGAACAGGCTAATCATATATCGACATCGATGGGACGCATGGGTGCAATTGAACGGTGGACTTCATAGTCAAGGTAGAGCGAAGGTATGTTTTCGATATATATAAATCATTGGGGTTTTCGTAATGTACAGGGTGGGGCAGTGAAATGATAATTTATTAAAACGCCATAAAGTATTGAAACATTTTATTGCTTAACTTATACCAGAGATGAGAGTACACAAACAAGTCTTTAATTTAATCAAGATACATCAAGTCAACAAAATAATGTTTTAAAACTTATGGCGTTCTAATAAGTGGCTTTATCACTGCTACTCGGTCTTATATTAACTACTGTACTGTAATTTTTAACAAATATTTTCAATACGTGAAGGGCTTGCTGTCCAAAATAAGTTTTCGGGAAGAGCTTTTCGTCGGTGGTCTTGGAAATTCAACGTCCGTGATTCAGCGTGTTGGTATTGAAGATCGTTATGTCGGCTGCATTCGCTATTTGGAGATCAACGAGTTCATATATGATTTTCGACCAAGTCCGCAAGGTCATGTTTTAGAAGGAGTGGACATCGGTAGATTAAAAATTTTGACTTGTTTTGTTACTATTCTGTTACGATGAAATGTAACTAATTTCGTTGATGATGATTACAGTGGAATGTAATGCCGACGTGTGCAGTCACATATACTGTCAAAATGGTGGAACTTGTTCATCGACTATAGGCGACATTGCCGTCTGTCTATGTCCACTGGGTCACATAGGCTCAGCGTGTGAATTTGGTAAACAACGTTGCCAGATTACTTTTACTAAATAAGTTAAGCCTCACACAGTCAGTTTAATAGGGTAGGCATGACCGTTGTTACGGAAAAAACTTGTGGGAATAGCATTTTATTCTATAAAGTCGTGCAAAATTCACTCTTTTGGCACACTTTCTATGATAAAATGTTTTGAAATTAGTTCATATAATGGACGTCGATAACCCAATGATATACAAAGCTCACTCACTTTTACTTTCAAGGATGAGGCGATTTATTTTCTCTCATGTACAAGGAAGGGCATAATTTATGATTGGTTCACTAAATTAAAAAATAGAAATGTTCTTGTTTGAAAAAAAATTACCCAAAGATACAGTCACTGCAGTTGTCAAGTGACATCCGACAGGCTTTTTTATGCGTCAAGGGGCAGTGCTTGTTGTCAAAGTTTTGTTTGTTATATGGCGACAGGACTAGCACTTAAACCATTCGTTATGTGAACTGTTGTAGAATAGCTCGTTATAGGAGGCTTGACTAACTTGTAACAAACATTCTTTTTTTTTACTTTATTTATAATATGCACTATAGTGCAAATATTATAAAACCGAACCCTAAAATTTTGTTACAACTCGTAAACAAATGGACGAAAATCAAATGAAATTTTTATGACACTTAACTTCAATGTTGTTGAGCAAACGGCATCACAGCATGTGCTGAAAGTGACCATCGTGTTCTGATACACGTATTCGTGCGGCACTCGGTACTGCATGTTATCGGTAACACGTCTCAATGTCGCAATATCAATGTTATGGATCGCATTTGTAATATTTAATGTGAGGCTTTAATCGTACGGAGCAGAGCATTGTACATCCTTTCCTTTAGAAACCTTAAAAAAATCACATGTTACGTGAATCAATGGTGACAACCCAGGATGTTCTTTTTGCAGACTGTCATTCCAAAAATTTATGGTCACTGAGGTCCCTTTACGAGCTCGGACTTCTTTAGGGATATCTGAAAGAAAGGGTTTACAATGACAAGGCTGTGTACACTGATGTCTTACAGGAAAACATTACGAATACAATCCAAACATTGATGTTGCGACATTGAAACGTGTTACTGGCAACATGCAACGTTGCGTACATCTCAGAACATGGTGGCTATTTCCAACTCTTGCTGTGATGTCGCTAACTCAGCAACATTGGAGTTGAATGTCACAAAAAAAATTCATTAATTTTCGTTTATTTTATTTAAGAGTTATAACACAATTTTAAGAGTTGGAGTTTACAAGACTTACCCTCGGTTTATCTATTTTATGTGTTTTTTCTTTTAGCTATTGACTTAGCAATGCCACATTTCAACGGTACTTCGTATCTCAAGTACCCTGGCTTGGGAAACTCGGCACTCAGCTTCATCGAAATGAGTTTGGTTATCAAACCAACGTCTCCGGATGGTGTGTTCTTTTACAACGGTTACAAAATCGATGGAACGGGCGATTTCTTAATGTTAAGTATGTCGCGAGGCCACGTTGAGTTCCGTTTCGATCTTGGTACAGGACCAGCGATTCTTAGGTAAAACGCACATTTTGATTTTGAAAATGATCGTTTTGTTACTCATATTTTTTTATGTTTACCGTGATTTTGTTAGGAGCCACGAACCCGTTGCATTATACGAATGGCACACTGTGTTCATCTCGAGAACCGGCCGCGATGGTATTCTGGAAGTCGATCGTCAAGTTGTCGTTGAAGGAATGGCAGAGGGAGCATTCACGCAGTTGTCATTACCGCAGAACCTGTACTTAGGTGGTGTGCCGAA
The DNA here is from genome assembly GCA_034695005.1 of Cryptops parisi. NCBI lineage: Eukaryota > Metazoa > Arthropoda > Chilopoda > Scolopendromorpha > Cryptopidae > Cryptops > Cryptops parisi. Next base: position 6,519 of record JAQIWH010002859.1, on the reverse strand, counting down.
CTTCGATGAGGTGTCGCACAAGATAGGTCAAAGGAAGAACTTCCGTGGGTGCATCCAACAGGTGTGTACAAATCACAATTATTTTATTTATTTTTGACGTGAGTGACGTCTATCTATATTCGAGACACCACCAGAAGAAAAAACATTTTTTGCAAATATTTTTGTAACGTTTAATCCAACAGTCAACCGTTTAGATGTAACGTTTAAGACAACATGGTGCAGTAACACTCACTATATTTGAGGATAAAAATCGAAAATAGAAAATCCAAAAAATAGAAAAAAATCGAATAATGCTATTGTAGTACCGGTATTCTACTGTGTTTGTATTAAAAAATTGCTTTGTGAAGTTGTTGCATGCACATTCAAATTATTGCTAGCAGAAGTTGCTAGATAGATGTTACTTACGAAAATAATGGAAACCATGGTTCTTCTTGTCAACTTTTTGTAAATGATATTTACGAAATTGACGTTTTGTTTGGCACAGATGACAGTTTACAATAGACCGATACGTATTCTCGAAGCTGCGCTGAGCGGTGTCAACGTTGGCAACTGCGAACATCCGTGCATCGAACGTCCTTGTCTCAATCAAGGAACGTGTGTTCCTCATTACGATCGATTTTCATGCCACTGCCAATTGGGATTTAGCGATGCACGTTGCGAAACAGGTTAGTTACAACATCAACAATTCATTGCAAACGTTTAACAAAACTTTTTTAAGAAATGAGCCTAGTATTTAAAAACGTTATGTTGTTAAGTTTAACATTTAAAAATGCTTATATCGAATTTATGTTTTAACCAACTAGAAGTGCTTGAGAGCATTTCGATTCCTATGTTCGTGGGGAATAGCTACCTCAAATTTACTCAGGAGGATATAATCAAAAGGTATCTGAACGTAATTAAAAGTATTGTAGTTAATAGATAACGTGTTTTTCAGTCAACAAATACTGTTTTTTGTTTGTTTCTTTAGGATCGTTGGTAATCATGTACAGATTGATCTCAAACTAAAAGTTGCCGCTGCCGATGGTCTGATCTTGTGGACGGGCGAGCGGGAAATGACATCTTCGAGCGACTATCTTGCAGTAGGATTGAAAGCCGGTTACGTTCACTTGCATTATAATCTAGGCAGTGGGGAAGCATTTGCGATGACAAATCATACGAGAATCGATGACGGTCTGTGGCACAGAATCAAAATCATCAGGTTTGAAATTTTGTAATTTGTCTTACAAGATATATCTAGCATCGTTATATTTTATGGAATAGTTGACCTCGTTATTCATAGTTTTGAGGGTTCCGTACCTCTTGTGCGAACATTAACGTGTTTGCTGAAATGGTGTGTTAAAATCCTGTAGTTCGTAAACTATAAAAGCTGCCGACTTGAATTTTTCACATCTTATGTATTGGATTTATCAAAGATCAAAAATCGTATTAAAACATGTAAACGGTTGAGATTTTCTAAGTTCGCATATTTAATAGATGGTCGAAATTATTTTTTTTCAACTAAGCGAGTGGGGTAGAATACGAATATATTGTTTAAAATAATATTCGCATTAAAATGACGTCAGGTGTCAGAGGGGGTGTCATAGTCAATGATTTCAGACTATTTTTTACTTGGAAGACCTATGTTTCGAGCTCTGTGGCAGAAACGATGAGGCCTGAAACTCTAAATAATTTTAGGAATTCATTAAAAAACAAATTTTACATAACTGTGGCGTCACTATGGGTGTGGACAACAGCTGGCGACACCATCCGATAGGATTAAACCTAAATTAGGATGGCCATAATATGTTTTGCAGTGTATTACTTTCAGTAAACATTTTATCCCTGTAATTAGCTATAAACCATAAAAACATTCAGACCCAGCTTACATGCATCAACATACCTACAAGGCTATAATTATATGCTGTAAAATATTATTATTAACTGATCGGTATTGATCAGTTAGCTGTACTTTTGCGCGGTGTTATGCTGGAAAGCCTGTAAAAACTGTAGCAATGCGCTTTTCTCGGAAGAAAAGCACTAAATACCAAGCTGTGCTATTTGCTGTGTTATACAGAAAAGCTAAAGTGTTTACGCTAGAAAATAAATTAACAGAACTCTCTCTTCCTTGCTATACTTCTTTAACAACATTTTTGCAGAAATATCTGGTGTCACCAAGGGAATGTTACACGTGTTTGAACCTTCTCATGTGCATTCATATTAGCGCGTGACACTTCAAATAACGTTTTTTATAGCTGCTGATCAAGAGCTGACATCATGGGGTGACACCAACCCCAATAAAGCCATTGGTCAATTTATCATTGGAATTTATTTATTGTTTGAACTATTTGAATTTATTGTCACTGTTAAGGGGGTGTCTTACGTTACTAATTAGATGACGTTAATTTTTCCGTAAAGGTGTAGATATTTACACATCTAGATGGTAGTAATAATACAGTTCTATATATTGTAGCAGTTAACAGAAAAGAAACGGGTATTATTTAATAAAATACATTCGATTAACTCATTATGACTTCTAAAACGTTTAAAAAGTACTTCGAGTAAAAGTGTGAAAAAACACAAGGATATAACTTAACTAAGCTTTTATTATTTTATTCATAGCCCATACTTTATATTGAACCAGTTTTCATAACTGTGATACTTTCTAGGAGCCACGGATAACGAGGTCTTACATATATGATCAAAGGACGTAAACGTTTTCAAAGTTTTGTTTTACTGCCTAAAAAATTAATTGTAATGTTTAAAATTTCAGAAACGAGCGAGAAGGATTGCTGTTCGTCGACAGCAGTCCAGTTGCTACTGCAATATCACCGGGTTCACTGAGACAGCTGAATACCAATAATGGCCTTTACTTAGGTACGTAAAACAAAACCAACTTGAGTCGATCACTTTTAGATTTATATCCAAAGTTAACGTCATTGATACACTGCTCTTTATACAAATTTTTTACTGGTGTTTTTATTCCGGTGATAAATTACGTTTATCAGGATAGGGAATTATGTTTTTTGATATTAATATTTTTTGTCCACAGGTGGCATGGAAGACATCCTTCACTTAAGTTCAAACAAATATTCGTCAGGACTCGTGGGTTGTGTCTCGGAACTGCAGCTCGCTTCCGACTACTGGGTCCAGTTTGTGTCACACGCTAGCAGCGGCATGAACATCGAAGTGTGCGTCTAGTGGCTTTTTCGAGAGAGACATTAACAAAAATAATTGAAAATGGAAAATCTAAACACTGCTCGTTTGTTCTATCCATCATGTGTGTGCACTTCGCCTCGATCTCTCGCTCGCTCATGCTCATTTGCGTTGCCTTTTCTTGGCATACATGCATCCTAAACTCGAGCAGTCATCTTCTTACTATCTCACCGGTCATGTAACACCATTCGTTCATCCGATAATAAAAAAATGCGATAGTCAGTTTGTTGCACCGAAGACAGACATAGAAAACAAAAACCAACAAAACAGTCATTCAATGTATATGCGCTCCCATTCCTAGCTGCAAATAATATATCTTAAAATAACTAAACGAAAAACTGTCGCTGTTAACGTTCAACGACCGTCGGGTCTTGTAGCGTAGTTTCGCAGCCTCGGGAAAACGAAAGACGTAATCGGAGGCAACTTAATATCGCTGATGCATCCAAACTATAATAGATGGTTGTCCGTTGTCTCACCACCGCTTTGCCTTCCTCTTTCAGTTTGTTTGTTTTTACATTTATTTATTTATCCTCCCCGGTCACGCGGTTATGATCGTCGAAAACCGTAGAGTCCTTGCACTCTTCAATATTGCGTCTTGTGCCTCTATTTTTGCCTCACACCAAATAATCAGTGCCACTTTTCTCCCTTATTGAATGTATCCTCTTTTCATTTAATCCCCTTGCTCAATGTAAGGTTGGTCCATACTTGTTTTTATAGATGAAAAGCCACTAAAAATATATATATAATAAGAACAGTGCCGACCCATAAATTTCGATTCGACATGACGCAATAACGGACGTCATTCAACATAAACTAAAAATAAATTAAACGGTGATTTTTGTTTTTTCATATTTTATTTAAAAAATGAAAAACTTTCAATTTGCAGACGACCAAAAAATTTTGAAATTTTTTTTTTTTTGTGTATTTATTTAGAGGAATAAGAGTGAAATTTTCGGAAAACAAAATGTGATGAATCAAGTTGGAAGAACTCAGTTATTCTTCCGAGACATATCAGCACGTTATATAGACAGTGATGGAGATTTTTTTCTAGAAGAGTGTGAATACTATCGTAGTTTTAGCTGCTGTCGGTATTTCTATGTGGTAGGACACAAGGTCCAAAAAAAAAAAATGTCGAGCACTAGTACAACTCACGTTCACACACACATACACACACGTCTTTGCACCGTGTCTTTCTCGTTCGACCGCGGAAAACAAAGTTGCGGATCTTTGGATTTTACAACAAGCATCTTCGCAATCCTCCGAAACAAAGACACGTGGGAAATCATTTTTTATGATGGAAAACTAGAAACTCTTCTTTAGTGGCCTTTGGAAATACGCACGAGGAGTTTATTTTTTAATTTGCATCGTCTCCAATAGTAGTTCCTGTTGTTTTTATCCTGTCCACAATTGGCTTCCTGTGCTGTATTTTTTTATTATTATTATCAATGTCTGATTGCATACAGCCTAGTTCTGCCTCACCGAGTTACGTTTTTAATTTTAGTCCTTTGTACTACTACCTATCAAAGTTTCGGATGGCAAAAAAAATGGGAAGAACCGACGTTACGAGAGTCACAATGACGTTTAAGGGCTCTACTGTCGTGTATAGTTAAAAGGACGTGCAATTTGATGCACCCTGCGAATCAGGTTTAATAAAAATGCAAATATGAAGAAGTATCAGTGCATTTTTTTTGTGTTTATATATTGACATGTGTGTTCTATTTTATGGATGAAGAATACAATTTGTGCATTCTACACATTATTTAGCTCATCAAAGGTATGCAGATTTATAGCAATTATAATATTTTAGTTTATGTTTGCATGCCGATTTCTCACTGGTGTTTGCTGAATCATTATATGGAGGTTTCAGAATTAAAGTGAACTAAGTCATATTTTTTGCCCATTTCGTACTAACACTGCCATGATATAGTAGAGTATAATCATATTTTGTTGAACAACAGGTAATCAAGCCATACATAATTTGAATTAAGGGCTTCGGGCAGCATAATAGTAAGCCATATTTTTGAAATTGTTCAAGGGAGCCGTTTTTTTCTGGTGAGAAATTCCATAGAGTAACATATTAAGCGAAAAGGTAATTATCTATATTATGGTGCCATTTTCTGGAAAATCCAGGAAGTGGTGAACTAACAACAACAAGCTGGAAACAGTACTGATGTAAAAATGATGTAAAAACAGAAATGATGTAGAAACAGTACTGCTGTAAATAAAAAATAATAATGTAAAAATGTCATTTTTTGAAAAAGTACTATTATGTTGCCCGGAGACCTTCGATTGTTCTTTCACTGCAGCGGTAAAAACCAATGGTAATGGTTATAAGTTGATCCACTTCGAGATAGATTTTCTCGAAATTGGTTGACTCTCATGGACTGGGTTTATTTTAACTCCGAACCCACTATATAAGGTGATCCAAACTCATACGGAGAAAAATAAAATGTGAAAATATGCATCTCCACAAGGCTGCCCTTGTTGCTTATCCTATATAATAAGAGTTTAGGGTAAATTCATTTGCAACAGAGTTTTGCAGAAACTAAAGCTTCAAGAATCACAAACTATGACTTAATGGATATCTAATTTTCCTGAAATGGTTCGTATGAAGAGTTTTTGACTGGAAAATGGGTCTTTAGTTTAAAACCATTTTTTGTGTAAGCCTTTTTATTTTTTGTAGACATTTGTGCATTTAACGACTTAGAAGATAGACTTTACTAACTGGCTTAATTGGCTGTGTTGATAGAGATACGAGCTCAGGTGCATTGGGTACTGCGTTCGATTTCAGATGTGGGAACAACTGGTTTTTTTTTTCAGCTTTTTTTAAATTCTGTGTTGTTCGTAATGTTTACAATTGTTTATAATTTTTTTATTAGTTTTCAAGAATGGGTTTTTCTTTTTTCCACACCCTTAGCCACTCAGCCATACTGGATTGTTATTTTTAAACTATTTTGTTTATTTGCAATGCTTGCAAAACATTTTATTTGTAGTTACCATGAGTAATGTATTACTCAATGTAATGCATTTTGTTATGTTATTTACGACGTTATTGATTAATCATAAAATTCATAAAATGGCAAATGTCTACAAAAAAACGTAAGTTCATTTCAAACTTTCTGTTTGAAAGTTTGAAGGAAAAAAAGTTTAACCCCTCTTTTTCCCTAACCTTTCAAGATCGTGAACTGGACATTTCGCATGAACAATTTAAACCCACCGTCATGACTATCAAGAACTATTCTGCTTTTCTTCAGGGATACCGAGTACTTAAGTACCGAATACTTAAGTACACGTAACAAGTACATTTTAAGTACTTGGTACTTGTAT
>JAQIWH010002858.1:0-22427 GCA_034695005.1 Cryptops parisi | reverse complement strand
TGTCACAAACTGAGCACGAGTATGGTTTCTATCCCGTGTGAATTCTGTGGTGCTTCTGCAAGGTTGCAAAGTAGGAAATGTTCTTGTCACAAACTGAGCACGAGTATGGTTTCTATCCCGTGTGAATTCTGTGGTGCTTCTGCAAGGTTGCAAAGTAGGAATTGTTCTTGTCACAAACTGAGCACGAGTATGGTTTCTATCCCGTGTGAATTCTGTAGTGCTTCTGAATAATTGCAGAGTAAGAAAAGTTCTTGTCACAAAGTGAGCCAGAGGATGGTTTCTCTCCCGTGTGAATTCTGTGGTGCTTCTGAAAGATTGCAGAGTAGGAAAAGTTATTGTCACAAACTGAGCACGAGTATGGTTTCTATCCCGTGTGAATTCTTTGGTGCTTCTGAATAATTGCAGAGTAAAAAAAGTTCTTGTCACAAAGTGAGCCAGAGGATGGTTTCTCTCCCGTGTGAATTCTGTGGTGCTTCTGCAAGATTGCAGAGTAAACAAAGTTTTGTCAGAAACTAAGCACGAATATGGTTTCTATCTCGTGTAAATTCTGTGGTTCTTCTGCAAGATTGCAGAGTAGGAAATGTTCTTGTCACAAACTGAGCAAAAGTATGGTTTCTATCCCGTGTGAATTCTGTGGGGCTTCTGAAAGATTGCAGAGTAGGAAATGTTCTTGTCAGAAACTGAGCAAGAATATGGTTTCTATCCCGTGTGAATTCTGTGGTGCTTCTGCAAGATTGCAGAGTAAGAAAAGTTCTTGTCACAAACTGAGCACGAGTATGGTTTCTTTCCCGTGTGAATTCTCCAGTGCTTCTGCAAGGTTGCAAAGTAGGAAAAGTTCTTGTCACAAACTGTGCACGGGTATGGTTCTCTTCCTGTGTAAATTTTGTAGTGCTTCTGCAAGGTTGCAGAGTTGGAAAAGTTCTTGTCACAAACTAAGCACGAATATGGTTTATATCCCGTGTGAATTCTGTGGTGCTTCTGCAAGGTTGCAGAGTAGGAAAAGTTCTTGTCACAAACTGAGCACGAGTATGGTTTCTTTCCCGTGTGAACTCTCCAGTGCTTCTGCAAGGTTGCAAAGTAGGAAAAGTTCTTGTCTCAAACTGAGCACGAGTATTGTTATTCTCCTGTGTGAGTTCTCTGGTGCCTCTGCAATTGTGCTAAGATACAAAAGGTCTTGTCACAAATTGAACATAAGTATGTTTTCTCTTCCGTGTGAATACTCTGGTGCATTCGCAATCTCACCAAACTAGTAAAGGTTTCACCACAGAAGGAACTTGAATATTCCTTTTTGCACACAACTCGCAAATGCCATCTCAAATCTAACAACTGGTCGAATTGTGTTTCACAAAAGTGACACGATGAGGTTTGTTTCCAGCTTGAATACACTCGACTCCAATCAAAATTGATGTTTTTAAATATTTCTTGTCACCATGAGACACTTCTACAGATTCGTATGTTTGTATATTCTGTTGGCAAGTTACATCACTGGACTTAATAAAAGATGATCTATTTTCCGAATTTAAGTTTTTTTCAACAGTTTTAATAGTTTGGTTATGTTCTTGCAAAAGCACTGTTCCTCTGGAAAAATTACAAAGTTGTTCAGGTGAGTTTTGATTAGTTGGACTCGATGTTGAATCAAACAATTGATCCAATCTATCTGTCGTGTCATCCACATCATCAAAAAAAGACGGATTTAAATCGTCCAAAATCTTATTTCATTCTGTTATTTCAATTTTAATCTTATCTGGTTCAGGAACTTAATTTGGTGTTCCAACAAACGTACGATTTCGGTAACATCTGTTTGCAAACTTTGAATCTCGCACGTCGAGTCCAAATCTGCAGGTTCAACTTTGATTGCAACTCGTTGTAAATCAAATGTTTCCAAGGGCTGAATACTGTCCGATTCTGGTACACTGTTTAAAATTACAGTATTTGTATCTATACTCTTTTTGATCACAGGTTGTTCGGGCGTAGTCCTGCAAACTTCAGTAACCAGATTAAATCTTGTTGATTCCTCATCAGCCTCTACTTTTACGGCTGATAGCTTGTTGACTTCATTCAGTTTTTTTCTAGATGATTGATGATCTACAGCTACACTATCCACAATCCAAGCAATTACAAGCTCCATGCTAGGCATGTTGACAAAATTTTTAACATTAGAATAGTTCATTGTGATGATAAGTTGATCAGCATACATTCCGATTTTCTACGCAGTTCTAACATCGGCTAGCTGAGGAACAACGTTAACAGTCTTCGCAATCAATGATTTTGCCGCACACTTCAAATCTCTAATAATTGTGGCCTTAGAGTCCGTTTGAGTAGCAGCAGAACAAAAACCAGGAAGCACACGAGCATCCTGCTTAAGTACGGCCATATCAATATCTGAAAAGGACCAAATTAATTTAAATTCGTGTTATTAGTTACTTTAACATCAGTAACAGTGTGGTCCTGTTCATACAGAAAATCAGTTTCCAGGCTCTCCACAAAAGCACTGTACAATATACAGTGTTAACATGTAGTACATGTTACCAGCAATGTACAGAATCTCGGCGTTATACAAAACATGGGTATTCTATACAATGCTTAGCTTCTTTCTACTATACTGTTACCAGTGCCAGTAAACTTTGGTTTTTGGTTGGTGGGAGGAGTTAAAGTAAAATATCGTTAACATAAATAGAATGTTGTTGTTGTTTTTACTTAACCTAATGCTATGGGTGTAGATACCAGGTTAGGTTAGTTAGAAAATACAAAATATTCCATTTATGTTAACGATATTTTACTTTAACTCTGCCCACCAACCTAAAACCAAAGTTTACCCTAGTGCCTACTGTACAGAATAGCCTACTTTCCCATAGGCTATGCTGTAACACACACACACACACACACTGTGTACGCACTCAAGGCTCAGCAGTCTCGAGACATCAGTGTATCAAATTCATCCAAAGCAAGTCATTCGGATTAAATCTCAATTACGTTTCATCTTCTATGGTAAATAAAAATATAATACAGTCGGTGTTTTTGAACTAAAGTTTTACTTAAATTTTTTACTCCTTTCAAATACGTGACTTTGTGGTTAGCTCTAGGTGTCCCGAAGATGATTACGTTACCATAATAACGGAATGCCGGATAGCGAATCACTACTAGACATTGTAAGCTTTCAAACCTCGTGGGATACTTACATCTGATTATGATGACATATTGACATTGTACAAGTTACTGGGCCCCGCGGTGGTCTAGTGTTTAGGGCAGCCACCTCCGGTATTCTAGTTGGTGAGTTCGCCTCCTACTCGTGCCGTGTGAGTTCAGTTTAGGGTCTGACACCGTGGGGGCAGGTTTTCTCGGGGCACTCCCGTTTTCTTCTGCTTCATAAAACCTTGTTGCATGTTTATCATCTCCATCTCATCATCATTTCTGTATTTCTGATTTAAATAAATTCTGAGGGAGTGGGCATATAGTCACATTAGACAACTGCAACTGTGACGTCCTAAGCAGTGACCTGCGCAGAAGCATGCGTGGCTGGTGGCTCTACTCGATTAGCATCCAATCAGAAGAGAGTAGATGAACATGGTAGAATAAAAGCAAGCGTATGATTGGATTAATTCACTAGGTACTTTTGTGTTATACTTAGAGTTTTTCTTGAGAGTATCGCTTGAAAAATTACCAGAGAGTTCAAACTTGTAAAAACTATACAAATGTAATACTTACAACAAAATGCTTTCTTATGGATATCTCTTGAAAGATCACCACCTATTTCAAAATGGTCCAAAAACATTACAAATGTTCCACTTGAAAAACAAGAGCTTCTCTTATGGATGCCGCTTGAAAGATCACCACAAAATTCACACTGGTGAAATTTGTTACAAATGTTTCACCTAAAAAAAGAGCTTTTATTATTGATATTTCTTTAAAGATCACCATAGAGTTCACACTGGTGAAAAACGTTACAAATGTTTCATATACAACAAGTTTTTTTTATTCATATTTCTTGGAAGATCATCATGAAGTTCACACATGTGAAAAATTGATGACATTTTGTGTGTAATTGAAGGATAAGAAAAGGATTTGAATGATTTCGTGGATCAGATGATCAAGATCATAAAAAAGGTGCAAGTTGAGGTTGAATTTACGGAAAAATTGCGTTTATGGATGTTATGATGTTATTTTTTGTGTTGTACGCCATAGGGTAAATACATTGGCTATGTTCACGTTGGACGTTTTTTGGCTGATACAAGTTTTATGTAAATTAAAAAACACTTGTCAACTATCTTTTAACGTTTATGAGCGTTTTTAGCGAAAAAACGTCTAACGTGATCGTAGCCATTATCGACTTATTAATTCAGAAAAACTTGGGCAAAAACTGACAAAACAAAACACGTTGACAATTATTTTAGCGCTTAAATCAAACACAATCCCCCCAATCAGAAAGACTTGTATTAAGAAATCAGTCTTTTTTTAACTGTTTTTAAGTTTTGCAAAACAAAGCGAATTTAATTCAAATTGTATAATTTCAAAACTTTTGATGAAAACAAGCATATGTCAATGAGGAAAGCACATTTGCATGTTAAGTGCTGCAAAATAAAGCGAATTTAGTTCAAATAGTTTAATTTCAAAACTTTTCGCTGTCGGTGCTCGAAGCTCTCAGTTTCGATTTCAGCAACCAATCACAGAACAATATTTGAATTATTAGCCCTTCTCCCCGTGGTTTTACAATATCTTTTTTCATAGTTATCGAATTTTGCCGCTAGATTACGTTACATGTATTAAATCGGTTGAAATTTCACATTTAATGATAATGAATAAATAAGTGATAAAAAACTTATTAAATTAATAATAATGGTAATACAAAATAATCACTTTTTTAGATTACTTTGCTGAAATATTTGGTAGTTTCAATATTCCTGATCACTACTGACTGCCCTCTTTAGTCAATTCAATTCAGAAAAAGTGCTATATACGCACACGTGTTGTGATTTTTCAGTGTTGAAAAGTCAAGTAATTTTTAAATAGTTAATCAATTTCATCACATTTTTAAGCATTCTGTGACTACAATGGATCTTATTCGCACCATAAACGACGATAAAGAGATCGTATATGAAGATGACAGCGAAGAAGGATCAGATGATGAAGTAAGTATATAGACATCACCTAACTAAACCTATACTATGTCATAAACACATGTATCAATTACATGGTCAAGAATGCATACAGTTGCTCATCAAACAATGTAATACAATCAATATCACTATTAAACTAACATCTTAAAGAAATGTATACATTGTAAATGCGCATAATATTTTCATCTCAAAACTACATTTTTGGAGTTATGCCGTTACTTCGCCCAATTCTTCAATTGCAATGTTGATAGCTATAACATAGGTTGATATCCTTATTTTTGTTTTTTATAGCTCATGCCTAAGAAGAAGTCAGTTAAAAAGAGAAACGCCGACTTCGAACCGTCGTTTCATTTCGTCGACAAAACGTCCGAATACACGTACGACAAATGGAGCGAGGTGACAAAGTATCTCAAGAAGAGGACCAATCAGTCGACAACGGATGAGAAAATCAGCAAAATACGCAAAGAAAAGAAAAGCGTACGTGTTCAAATATAGTATACTTTTTGAATAATATGGTATCGTATATAGATTAAGTATAAGGTTTACAAGTTGAATTTCATATTCATTATATCTGTACAATGATTAGAAACCCAAAGATGAGAATGAAAATGACGTCGAGAAGGAAGACGACGAGGAATCGATCGTCGATGAGGATGAAATGGAAGATGTCATTCCAGGTATATACTGTATTATTGTTGGATTACATACTGTATAAATTAGTTAATGAGTAGAAGTTATGTAATGATGTAGAAATTGGTCAATGAATTACATACAGTAGCGTAGAAATTTGTTTGATTAATTTAAGTTGATGTTAAATTTTTAAAATTTAAATTACGTAATTTGTATCTCAAAAAATTGTGTTCGTTGCAGATAAGATCAGGGTGAAAGAGAAACGGAAAAAGCGGAAAAATAAAAAAGACGTTGAAGAATTGATTGTTGGGGACGACGAACTCGATGTACCGAATTTTCGTTTAATCTTAAATAAATTATTTATTCATTTATTTATTTTTGAAAATTGAATTTTAATTTTGTTTTTGCTAACAGGATGAAACTAAAGCGTTTTATGAGGATGCTCTACCTTTTGACGAGTCGACCACGTTTTACGAAATGAATTTGTCTAGACCGTTGTTGAAGGTTGGTTCATATTTTGTTTTAAATTTCAAATTTTTGTCATTTATTTTCAATCACATGTTAAAATTTTGCAGGCAATTGCTGCTATGAATTTCATTCATCCGACGCCTATTCAAGCGGCAACGGTACCCATAGCGTTAATGGGAAAAGATCTCTGCGGATGCGCTGCTACGGGCACAGGTGAAAATTAAAACGTTAATTCGATGGGACACTTTATATAATGATATAACTGTAAACCTAGAACCAAGTTTGCTAACAAAAATCCCGATATTTAGGTAAGACCGCAGCGTTCATGTTGCCAGTACTCGAACGTTTGCTGTACAAACCGAAGAGCGACATTGCCACTCGCGTTCTCGTCATTCTCCCGACTCGAGAGTTGGCCGTTCAAGTGTTTCAAGTGACTCGCCAATTAGCACAGTTCACAAACATCGACGTCGCTTTGGCTGCAGGTGAAAAACATAACATCGCGATGTTTATTTTTGAAATAGGCTTAAATGGTTTCGATACGTTTGAAACGGCCTAAAATGTTACAACGTATGTTGTTTTTCAGGTGGTCTTGATTTAAAAACTCAAGAAGCTGCGCTTCGAATGGGTCCGGACATCGTCATAGCGACGCCAGGTCGTTTGATCGACCACCTCGAAAACACGCCGTCGTTCAGTTTGCAGAAGATCGAAATATTGATTCTCGACGAAGCTGATAGGTCTATAATTTATTCACTTATTTATAATTAAATATTAATATTTTGTTGACATAATTGTATTGTAATCATTTTTTGTAGAATGTTGGACGAGTATTTTGCCGAGCAGATGAACGAAGTGATCAGGCAATGCGCACCGACGCGTCAGACTATGTTATTTTCTGCTACAATGACTGAAAAAGTAAATTTGCCTCGTTTATTTTGTAATTTTATATCAATAGTGAAAAATTATAATTATTTGTTTGTTATTTTTTTTAGGTGAAAGATTTAGCTCGAGTTTCTCTGAAAAATCCGGTCAAAATTTTTGTCAACAACAACACGGACGTGGCGTTCAATTTGCGTCAAGAGTTCATCAGGATACGTGATACCAAGGAAGGTGACCGTGAAGCGATAATAGCATGTAAGGAACCTCCTTATTAACTAAGATATTATTATTATTCTATACTTTGCCAGAAGATGTTGGCATTGTATGAAATTTTTATTGGAATAGTTACATTAAGCAAGAATAGAAATTATTTTGAGAAAATGTCGACTAAGCTAAATAGTCATTTAATACTTTGCCAAAATATGCTCGGTATTGTATAGAAGGTCAACATAAACACTAATTTGTCGTTTATTTTGTTTATTTTATTTATTTGGTATTGATGAATTTTTTTGTTCGTTTCAGCATTGGTCGATCGAACGTTTCACGAACGTACGATGGTGTTCATGCAAACCAAACGCCAAACTCATCGCATACACATCGTGTTAGGTTTGTTGGGCATTAAAGTGGGAGAATTGCATGGTAATCTCTCGCAAACTCAGGTAACAAAAATTATTACTAAATTAATTAATAATTCATTGTTTTAAAAATGCATTATGTATAGCATTAATATTACATCATTAATAGCGTTTGGAAACATTGAAACGATTCAAAGAGGAAGAAATCGACGTGTTGCTGGCGACCGATTTGGCTGCGAGAGGATTGGACATTCCAGGAGTACAAACTGTACGCTAACGACGATTCTGCACAATTTTTTTTTTTGCGTAATTAATAGTTCAAATCAATTGACATTGATAAATTGCAGGTCATCAATTTCACGATGCCCCCGACGATCCAGCATTACGTACATAGAGTAGGACGAACAGCTCGAGCCGGACGCAGTGGAAGGTCAATATCACGGCTTTCTGTGATTAAAGTAGAATGCGATTCTAAATTGTCATCAATGACGTAATTTGACATTTCTTTTTTGTGCAGATCCATAACGTTAGTTGGCGAGAAGGAACGCAAACTGCTGAAAGAACTCGTCAAGCGGGCCAAAAATCCTGTCAAAAATCGAATCATCGTTCCAGGTGACATATTTATTTATTTATTAATTGGCTTAACTAACATGCATTATTGATGCAATTTGTTTATGTATTGGAAAAATGTTTTGTGTGAATGCACAGAGGTGGTGCAGCGATACAAAGACAAAATCGTCGCGGCCGAACCGGACATCAAACGCATCCTGAAAGAAGAGTACGAGGAGAAAGAACTGCGCGTCACGGAGTTGCGGGCTCACAAAGTGACGACGATCCTCGAGCATCACGACGAAGTGTTTGGTCGACCGAAACGAACCTGGTTCCAATCACATCAGGAACGTGTTCAAGAAAAAGGTTTTTAATTTTGATTTTATTTTTTTTAATTATTATTATTAGTTTTTTGTTTTTTAATTTAATTTAATTTTTTATTTTTAATTTTATTTACTTTTGTTTCATGTATTTTTAAAATTATTTATTAGTTTGTTTTTTAAACTTAATTTTATTTTTTTGCTTTAATTTAATTTTATTTTATTTTTTGGTTTTAATTAAATTTTATTTTTTGTTTTAAACTTAATTTTATTTTTTGGTTTTAATTTAATTTTTTGGTTTTAACTTTTTTTTCTGTCCTTCTAGTGACAAATACCAATCTTAAAATACGATCAAGATCTTAAAAAATCTTTTTTTTTTTACAATGAACATGTTTTTAATTTAATTTAATTTATTTTTTGTTGTCATTGTTCATCTTCATCAAAATTGTAAAAAAAAAATTTAAGTTTTTAAAAAATTAATGTTTTTAATTTTATTTTATTCCAGAAAATATGCGACTCACTAAATCGGATGGAAAACCCTCGAACACCAAGACGGATAAAAAGAAAGGTCCCGCACTTCACACGGTAACTTGCTTTGTTCGTCGATTCGTTTTTGGGGGTTACAAAGCATATAATTTGGATATACAGGGTGTTTCTAGAATGTCTGGTCAAATTTCAACCACAGATCAAAAGAAAGGAATTTTTGGACCCATGTTTATTTGCTATGATGCGTAGCATCTGTGGTTACAATTTGACTAGACCTTTTAGGAACACCCTGCATGTAATTAAAATTGTCGACAGAGTAAAAAATAGAATGAATATATTTTTTTAGACAAATTAGAGTAAGTTGACACTTGATTAATGAAAAGTACATAATCAAAAGGAAATTTTGTTACACAGCCTGAAGATCGCGTCGCTTTTGAAATGCAGAAGGCGCAAGCGTACCAAGCTCGACTGACGAAACGGATGAACAAACCGAAGCGAATACGTGCTGTGGTCGAGAACGACGATCGACCGAAGAAGAAACGTAAGTACAGTGATAAAGAAAACGTTGATCAAAGCTCATTTGGGTTGCGATGTTTACAGCTCATCATCTGAAATGCGTTTCTTTATAATGATACATTTAAATGGTGTTACTTTTTTTTAGGCAAGGTGACGAAAAAGAAACAGCCCGCAGGTGGGAAATCAAAGACTTCGTTTGAGCAGGAGTTGGGCGATACGAGCAATAATGCTGTGAAAAAGTATCGATATGGGTTAGTGTTCTATTTGATTCTTGATTTCCATCATTTTTGGTGCGTTGGGTACGGTTAAAAGTAATAGAACCGTTGTCGGTTATTGCAGACCGATGTCGTACAAGGAAAGAAAGGAACACGGGTTCATCCAACAAAAGAAACAGCCTAGCAAGAAGTTCAAGTCAAAGAGCAGGTTAGTTTAATGTTAATGTAACGAACGGGTAGAAAGTGTAGGCCTACACTTGGATTCGTTTTGAAAAATGTACTGAAATATATTTTTTGTTATTTATTTTATAGGTACAGGAGAAAGAAGTAGATTTGTGAAACAAATAATTTTCTTGGCTATCAATAAACGGTTGTTTGATTTATGGTTACATATTTGGTGTTTATGAGACTGCTGTATTTTATTTTATTTTTATAAATATGTCACTAGCAATGTTTAAAATTCAGTTTATTAACTTCTTTTGGCAATGTATGAAATAACATCTTGCGTATACAACTATTTAGGTCAGTTAAGTTTATTTACCTAGCTTATAGTAATATTTTCTGGAGAAAAATATCAGGTCCGATTAAAGGCCTCGATTTAACACAAACTTAAATTTTTGTTTTTTATTTTATTTTATTTATTAAAAACAGACCTTAAGGTCCAAAAGGGTACAAAACAAAACATAAACGAACAACAAACTCGATCAACAAACAAAAGATGCTTAATTAACAGTCTATCAAAGGTGGAAAATGGATGGCTATCCAATATTTGGATGTGGTGGACACTTTTTCGAATCTTAAAAGGTAATGTATTCCATTGGGAGAAAACAATGTAAGGATAAGTTTTATCGATCCAGTGCGATGTTATGGTTGAGACAACAAATTTATAACTGTTAACTGTTCTACTATTCCCCTCCCAAGTGAAGAATTGGCTGAAACCATGTAAGGGATGTTCACTTTTTAACAAATTTCTCGGGATTTCTTTCATTTGATGATATTTGGTCAATTTTTTAAACGTAAAAATTCGCTGAATTCCACATTTATTTATGTGTGATGGGTTGATAACGGTTCCATGCGTATAGGGCTCTCAGTAAGTTATTGTAGGCAACCCGAATCCTACGGAGGCGGAAAGCACTCGCAGTCCCTCACAACAAAATACCATAGAATATTATAGCAGCTATTTTCGTTTTGACAAAATTCCTTTTCTCCCTATTTGTTAATATACCTCTGATACGTTTCACAACAAAATTCAATCTGTTTAACCTAGATGTCAAATACTCTATGTGTGAGGCAAATGTAAGATGAAAGTCAAGTATCATTTCCAATATTTTTATGTTGTCTACCTCATGGGTACTGCGGTGTATGATAATTTTCTTCGTTTTAAGGGGATTTAATCTCATCTGCTTGTACCAGGAGTGCAGTGTATAGAGATCGGTTTCAATCATTTATTGAGCGATATGGACTTCATAAGAGGGAAAACTATAAATCAAGACGTTGTCATCGACATACGTTAAGATTTTTTAATTGAGGTCAATGTCAAATAAAGTGTTTGTAACAGTAGAGTAAAACAAGGAGGCCAAAGAAAAACCTTGTATGACCCCTCTATGAGACATCGTCTTCAACCTGGAAGAACCTGTCTTGAAAATAATCACCAATGAGTCGAATCTTTTGATACGATAGGCCCAAACGCAGAAGTTAGTCAAGAATAGCTGGTCTCAGAAGCGTATCAAACGCTTTCGAGACATCGGTAGCCATTAATATGCATGATCTATGTGAATCAAGACTATTAACCAACTCTAAGTATAGGATGTAAAGCATATAAATGGCAGACCTGCCGAGAACAACACCAAAGGCAAGCTCTGGAGTAGTTGCATAAATAAGACTTAACCTCGTCAAAGAGGAGACTATCAGCAAGCTTACTCAGAAAATACAAGTTTGCTATAGGCATGTAAGATGTAATGTTCTTTTCCGAGCCAACCTTATAAGTTGGAGTAATTACTGCAACTTACCATTCTTTTGGATAGATACATGATTGCAGTATGGTTTCACACAATTGAATCATTGGGTGAGCAATGCCCGGATTCATTAAAAGCAAAACCTGTCAAGAAAAAATATCTTTCTGGTATGATGATTTAGGCGACATTTTTTGACAGCCTCTTGAAATTGTTGTTCATCAATTTGTATGAAATTCTTTGTAATTGAAACATACTGACAATCAAAAGCAACTGGAAGGCTCTGAATGCCAATAGGGTCATCGCACCATCTCAAAAAATCAACCCGCTTGACCACCGGTAGGGTTTTTTGTACTTTAACTACTGTTGTTTTAACGATCTGCCATCAGTTGAAAACGAAGCCTCTCCAATGGTCTTTCTTTTTGCCTTCCTGACTGATGTTTTAAATATAGTCTTTGTTCTTCTACACGCCTCTCTGTTCTTCTTAGTGGGATTTATCTTACATATGGAGTATGCTCGATTTTGATCCTCAAAACATGCCTTTAATTCTGAATTCCACCATTTTGTTACCATGTTAGAACGAATTTGATTTTATGGTCCTAGTGACCATGCTGTGACTTGCCAAAATTTTCCTCACAAACTCTTCAATAATATTTAGTATATCATTTGGATTATCAACACCGTATATCACATTGAGAAATTGATTCGAGTACAGCGAGTTAATATTATTTCAATGCAACCTTAGATAAGTCATAGGTACATCGTCTGTGATAGTTTGAATTTTTTTCTAAAGATTCCATGTTCTTCGATGGCATTATCAAATCCATGTCTATAACAGTATGGTCAATATGTGAGATAACTCTAAAGTTAGGGGTACTTGAGAAAATGGCCTCACTAATAAAAAATTAGTCCAAAATATTGGCTGACGTAACCGTGACCCGGGTGGGGATGGAAATTCTCGGAGTACATTTTAATCTTTGAAAAAAGGAAATAAGGTTATTTGTATCCGAGGAAAGAAAATTAAAGGGTAGGTTGTAGTCACCTAAGACCACATTATAGTTTTCCACTTTTAGATTTTTAGCTACCCATAGACAAAGTTCTTTGGGAAAGACATAGTTGGGTCGATAAATGACAGTCAAGACTAACGGTACTTTAAAAATGTCTTTTTATCTTAATACTTAAAATCTCCATGCCTCGTTGTAAAAAAGTAGAGATAACCATTGTCTCAAAGTTGTTCTTGATGTAAAAAAGAACAACTATAAACAAACTATAAAGAAACAGTTATAAATTGTTATTAATTGTTATAAGTTTGACGTAACTGTTCTAGTGTTAATTTCATACATTGCCTAACTAAGAAATAACTTGAACGATGAACGTGCAATTAATGGTAGTTTTTGTTCCAACTGATTTATTCAACAAGCAATTACAAATTCTACTACAGGTGGTTCCACATTTAAGTTATAAAAACAAATTCTATTATTACGTATACAAATATCTGATTAAACTTAGAAAAGTTTTTTTTTTTTTTTTTGGTAAATGGTATAATAACAGAAAAAAATATGTTCACAAAAAAATGTCATAGACGTATATATATAAAAAATAATAATAATAGAAAAACAAATGCGTAACCGATTCGGTTAAAAGGTTTCTTAGCTTTGGAGATGAACGTTAAATGATTTATTTTTTGTATATGTCGATGCACATGAAGCCGAGTTTTACAAACACTGAAAAATAATGTAATATATTCTTTGGAATATAAAAAAGAAAAAAATAATAAACTTTTTTATATATTATAATTATAATGTTTGCCCTTTATCCAAACAAAATAAAATAAGCTAACCAAAAAAAAGGAGCCTTGGGGAAGGGAATCACAATAATTTCTTAAATGTCCTAACAACGTTGATGACGTGTAAATTTTTGTCTTTTATATTTGATTTCTGGTCGTAGAAACCCAACAAATCGTTCGTCTGATTCTCACTAAACGAATTGAAGAAAACGTGCGATGACGTCGGACTGTTTTTTAACAGTCGCAGGCACAAGCACACTGTTTGACGCGACGTTTCGCACGGAAGTGTTGTTCCATTCGAGGATCACGCATGTCCACTGCAAAAAACAAATTTTTGTAAGTATCATTGATTGATGTTGTGTTGTGTGGAAGGTACGATTCTATAGGGTGTTCTTGTAAAGTTTAAAGTTTATTTTTACACGTCAAATCAAGTTTCATCAATTCCAAGTGTTTTTCTGATTCATACTCCAGGCTCGTTTTTCGTGCTTTCGGCCAAACAACGAAACACAACAAAAGCACGACGTCATACATACACAAAAAGTATGTATAACGTCGAAAGAACAGTTGAAATTGATGGAATTTGATTGAAAAAGTTTGACCGTGTAAAATGGGTTTTATACTCCATTTCAGTTTCATTTGGCAGTGTTGACTCAGGAGACCGATTCACACCTTTTCTTCTACCATTAGTCGACTGTAGTCCCTCTACAATCTCTATTTTACCAAGCTAACTTCAGATGCGTAAGGATACAAAATGAAAGTCATTGTAGGTCTCTGATTGGTGCTTGGCTCGTAAATGATTCAACGTTACCAAATGAAGTAGAAAATGGAGTGGAGTCAAATTTTGACCACAGATACTGAACATCAAAACAAAACAAAAACCCTATATAAACAGTGGTCGAAATTGCTTCCTTTCTGAAATAACACAGGGTGAATCCATGTAATTTCATAGGCCTGTGTTTCAATCACTGTAGAAATATACAAATCAGGATGGTAGGAAACAAAAGTCAAAAACAAGAATTTAGAAAAAAGTTGCCAAAAAAAAACAAATTTTTGACTTTTTTGACGTCTTTTTTTAAAAAATTTTCTTGCTTTCTTGTTTTTGACTTTTGTTTCTTAGACTTCGTTTCTTATAATCGCAAATTTGGCATTTTCAGACCTTCATATTGTATATGAATTTTTTGCTGTTTTTCTAAGTAAGCATAACTTCTGTGGTTGAAGTTTGACTTGACCTTTTAGGAACACCTTGTATATGTATGTTACATTGCATCTAGAACTTACTTCTTTGTGGGTTCATGAGGAAAGCGTGCGGTGGTGGAGGCATGGGTCCGCCAGGACCCATGAGAAGAGGATGTCCCATTGCTGGATGTTGTTGGTGCATATGTGGTTGCATGGGTTGTTGCTGGTGTTGGTGCTGAGGTGGTCCTTGCATCCGGGCCTGAGCGGGAAGTTGATGGTGGATGGGTTGAACTTGGATAATAGCTGCGGCTGCTGCGGGTTCGTCATCTGATGGGAAAGGACGAATGCTGCGAGCGTTTCCACTACGACACGACAACGACATGGTTTCGCCTGTGACGTGCATGTAACGGTGATCCGTCGTCAAGTTTCCAAAGGGCGTACGCAACTGTTGGTGAGATATCAAAAGTTAAATTTTTGTTCTAAATCTAAAGTGAACTTTTTAGCTTTCCTGTATAACACAGCGCATTGCTACAGCTTTTGAAGGCTTACCAGCATTACACCGCGCATAGCACAGCTAATGGTAAAACAAATAAATTTTCACAGAATAGAATTTTTAACTTGTAATTATACATTTAAGCTGGGTTTACAAAAAAATATGTTTGTGGTTATAACTACATCTTTATAAAAAATAATAAAGTTGTGCGGAAACACGGCACAAATATTTTTATAGAGACATTTTGTGTCTCTCTCTCTTCCTCTGATGGTGTCACCCGTTGCGTTTTGCACTCTCTACGTCTATAAGATATATAGTCATACCATTGGTAATTATACAAAGCAACATTTTTTGTTCCGTTTAGTTGTTTTCATTTCATTATGAAATTTATTTCAAGGTTTTGCATTTTTATTTAATTTTTAATTTTTTGTGTGAGAATGTTTTGAAACTCCTGTGAATGAAGTTTTATCATCATCATCATCATTACGGTGAAAAAAAACATACTTTTTTTCTACGAGAAACTGAAAACATTTCAATTTAATAAGATTAGGATGTTCCATTTTGAGTTTCTTTCACATAATTAAAATTAATATTTTGAATATATAAATAAATATTTTTTAAAAAAGAATGTAGGTCTAGGCTTAATTTTCTTCTGACTTTCATTTCACATTAAAAAAAATAATCAAGGATCCATAGTTCGCGAAGATTCATCATTTTACCTTTTAAAACATGATGAACCTTGCTTATCTAAATAGGTCGATGATTGTGATGAAGTTATATTTTTTTTTTTTAGTCAAGTTAACTGGATATAATAAGGTCAACTAAAACCATTTGACATAGTTTTAACTATAGTTATACATTTATATGTATAAATCCCATTGTTTGGATGCGTTGTAGTTTCAGTTTATTCACGAGCAAAATTATTGTGACAAGAAATGATAGTAAATTGGGTCAAGTCATTTGATCGAAGAGCTTCTTCATATTTGTTTTTGTTTTTTCATTGATGTTAAACTATTTTCAATTTAATGTAAATTAACATAATTTTTTATAGTTTATGAAAAATGTCAAACTTACGTGTTTAGGAGTTTGAGTGACTATTTCTTCGGCTTTCTTCTTTTCGATGAGACAGTTGACTCGAGCTCGTTGGTTGTTTTCCATCATTTGCTGCAATTTTATAATACAATTTTTGTTTAGAAAAAAACACTTATTAAAAATTATATATAAAATTATTACATATAAAGTATTATAATCATATAAAATTATAATATGATGTAAAAAATATAGCCAAAATTGGCCAATTTTAAATCAGCCAAAATTTGTTGTTAAGAAACACGCAACAGGTTGAGAACTTCAAATCTCAAATCACTGAGACTTGACTTATTCCGGATAAGTGAATTTTTCAGTTGGTTTGGCTTTTTTAAATAAATCAACACTTAAATAAAATATCTTTTAAAATAATCATCTTTGTAATGGAAATGATCTTTAAAAATTATCTTAAAAATGACATAAATTATATATTATTATATTACTAAATTCGGTAGCTAATACAAAATTTATTTCGAATTAATGATGTATATTTCGGTGATATGTCCAAATTATTATTGTTCTCAGGTTACTGGTGTTTGTAGATTATGTGTGTTTCCAGGTCACTGATGTTCCTAGATTATCTATGTTTGCGGATCATTGATTTTTTTCGGTTTACTGATGTTTCCGGACTATCGATTCCTGAATCTGAGATTGTTGGCTTGATTACATCTAGCTAAAGCTCGGTTTATGTGGTAAATACTTTCCTGAGTTACCAAGTAAATTAGCATTAATTGCAAATGATATTTTTTTCACAAGAATTTTTCGGATTCACAAATGGATTGTCTTAAACCATACTGAACTAAGTCAAAAAGCTTAAATTTTTAGAAAACGATGATTTTACGTATGGTTTAGGATTGCATGCTATTCCCATTGGTTCACAGTGACGTGTAACTCACTCTAATTGGTCCCGCAATATAATTTTCAGTCTTTGACTAGATCATGTTTTAGTGACATCATTTTAAGCATTAACTCAAAAGTGTAAAAAGTGAGGTAGTTCACTGTGGTTTAAGACGATACATTTGTTTGGCTTATGATCAAGCATAGCAGCAGACTGCCTTCATATTAAATAAGCATATCATAAGTCTCTCTCTGGTACATATACGACATATATAAAAGATAGTAAGATCAATAGAAACATATAACATAAAAATACATACCCCAGTTAAATCATCAATGTCCAACTGTAGTGGAATATGCAACTTATCGGTATCAAACAAATTGATTTCTTCTCTGCTCGAGTCATCACGTCTGTCTTGTAACGCTTCCGCGACTGGTGCACTTTCAGCACCCATTGGATCAAACGATACCTGAAAATTGCAAATATTTTCATTAAATTAAGAGTACATAACCACTATTACTACACATGATTTGCATAAGGGTGTTACACAAGGTTCTACCCATTGTTATTCAGGAAATGTTGGAATTTTCATGGTGGACACCCTGTATACAACATACTGACACATTGTTCTGTGAATTAGGTTGGTTCATTTTCAATATAAAGTAAAGAAATTAGATAACCCATTTTCAGTTTCCGCATCTTGTATTATTATTATATATAAATAATAAAAATGATGACATGTGTCGTTAAACATGCCATTAACGTGTTTTACAATGTGTATTGTTATAAAACTTTTTGTATAACAACTATTGAACAGTCAAATTGAAAAACTAGTTATAATGGCCTTAGCATTTTGGTTATCCTTGGTTTCTATATTTACTTTTATTATATGATACCTGTTATACAAAACGTACTAATAGGTTCTTGTTTATCTCTTTTTTTTTATAGAGAAAGAGATAAAAAAACTTGGCCTTCGAAAGTCATCTCATGGTCACATTACACCTACATAAAACTTTGATCACCAAACCAGATGTCATCCTTAAATGGTACGATTGAATTTGTAGAATATTAGGTTATTATTATAAATAATTGATTATTTTTATATCAATACAAGCGAACTCACGTTTTACGCGTGAAATTCGCATAAAACGAGTTTCGCGTTGACGACGGTTCACGTTAAACTTGTGTATAAGGGGTTTGCTTCATTTTCTGATTTTATTTTATTTTCAACTGTTTTGTTGATTTCTGTTATGCGAGATCTGTATATGATGATTTTTGCAAATGTGCGACTAGATAAATTTTGCTATTATGCGATTTTTTTTTGCGATGGTGCAGAAAACATAACGGGTTAAAAATGCTGAAATTTTGCGACTTGATGAGAAATTTTCGTTGTTTTTTTTCGATTTATGCGAGGTTTGCGCAAAACTTACAAATCGAGTTTTTTGATGTTCAAAAAAAATTTTTATTTATTGAATTTTATTTAATTTTCGATTTATGCGAGTTGTATGTGATTTTACTGATGGCACTAAAACTATGTAAGACTAGATAAATTTCGTTATTATGCGATTTTGTGCAGTGGTTTACACACGGGATTAAACACTGAAATTTTGCGACTTTATAAGAATTCAAATGCGATTTTCGATTTATGCGAGGTTTTGCGCAGAAATTCAAACTCGCATTAATCGAGGTGGATCTCTTTGTTTACTGGTTTTTATTGAATCTTCAATTTTATGCGAATTACGTGTATATCTGATTTTGCTCAAACAGTAGATAATTTTCCTTATTATGCGATTTTGTCCAGTGGGATTAAACGCTGAATTTTTCCGATTCGATTAGAATTTCGATCACAGTATATATATGCGATTTTCGATTTATGCGAGGTTCACGCGGAACTTAACCCTCTCGCACGAGACGAGGATTTTTGTTTTTGAAAAACCACTATTGTCGAAATAACACGGATGCAAAAATGAAACCTTCATTTATCACAGCATAATAATGATAACAGTATACACCACTGGTTACAGGTAAAGTAATGGACCTCACTTCCGGTTGGAAGATGGCGGAAGTACTGGGTTAAACGTTCACAGCTGATTTATTACAAAACGGTTTGTTGGCAATACAAAAAGAACAACATTAAGTTTAGCTTAGGAAGTAGTTATGTAAATTTGCATGCAAAATAATAGGAAGGTGTTATGATAATAGGTGTGGTAAAATTGTTTTTAGCATTAATAGGAAGGATATATACAGGGTGTGGTATAAGAAGCTTATCACGATAATTGTAACGGTTTTTGTATTTTTTTTTAAAAAAAAGCGTAAAAAATGTAGTTTTTATTTTTTTCCGTGTTTTAACGTGTTTAGACTAGTTAAATACAGGGTGGGCCACGAACAAATAACCTGTCTTCAGCTCGTTGACTTTTAATTCGTGGCCCACCCTATGTAATCTAGTATCCAACTCGTACTGTTTTTGTTAATAATTTATTTTTTCAATAAATAATAAATAACTAAAAAACCCAAAAAAAATTTATTGGTTAGTTATTTAATTATTTACTAAATAATTTATTTAATATATAACAAAGTATCATAATATATTTGTATAATCCAAACTAATGAATTAATTATTTCGGTTTATGCGAAAGTTTCACCTCGCGCAAACCTACATAGGTTTGGATTTATAGTTTCATATGAAAGTATAAATTGAAAATCGCATATATCGAAAATCTCGTTAATTGTAAAACTATAAGTGTTCAGCCGTTTGTTCATCACTGCACACAATCGCATAATAATGAAATTTTCTTCTTCCATAACGAGCATCCGGCAGAATTTTTCTTATCGCATAATAGCAAGTTTGTATATAATGAACTCACTTAAGTCGAAGATCGCATATATCGAAATTTCCATAAACAGGTAAAAATTTCAGCATTTGTGCACCATCGTACAAAATCGAATAATAACAAAACGTTTTTTGTATATAACGAGCATATGAGAGAATTTTTCTTAACATATAATCGCATGTAATGATGAACTCACGTGAATAGAAACTCGCATATATCGAAATTTCCATGAAATGGCAAAATATTTAATCATTCGTTCAAAATCGCATAATTGCAAAATCTTCTGCCTTATATGACAAATGAAAAATTTTTTCGCGCGCATGTAATGATTAGCAGTTCACCATTACGTATGTTCAATTTTTAATCGAAGCTCGCATATATCGAAATTTCTATAAAATGGAAAAATATTTCACCGTTCAATCATTCGTGCACCAAGTGCTCAAAAAAATCGCATAATTGCAAAATCTTCTGCTCTATATAACGAACATGAAGAATTTTTCGCATCGCATGTAATGGTGAACAGTCTATGTACAATTTTGAATCAAAAGTTCGCATATATCGAAATGCCTATATGCGGCAAAACTTGCTACGTGACATTCATCAGTCACTCGTGCGCAAAATCACATAACAAAACCCTATAGCGACCTTCTGAAACAAATTTTCATCATCGCATAATAAAAACAAAATCGCATATGAATAAATTCGCATAAATCGAAGATTTATTTCATTAGCACACGTATTGGTAGTTCTGATTAAACTACCGGTAGTTGTAGTTCTTATTGTAAAGATAGTTAACGAGTTTCCAACGAGTGCAGTACTGTTTACAGTTTTGTACAATAAGTAATTTTGGACACAAGTTTGGTATAACAAATGAATGGTAAAAGACTTACCGTTTGAGGTAGAATTATACATTGGTTCTTGGTCTGAATGTACACAGCCCCTAGTACAACAGCTCCTAAAATTATGCTCAGGGCCAATATGGTGCCAGCTACCAATTTGGCAATCTTCACTGATTGAGCTTCTGGTTTCTTGTACGCCTGCAAGAAAAAAACAAAAGATTATCGTTATCGTTGCACTGGTAAAAAATGTTTCGAATTTTCTTATTGTGCTATTTACAATCGTATATTTCTAAATAATGACTATAAAAGACAAAAATTGTCCATAACTGGTACCACCGACAATGGATGATATACCGAATCCGTCAAATATTCCAAACCGTACTTTGTCGCCATTGTATTCGTTTTCGTTTTCCTTCTTGTACACCAAAGAAGGTCGTACGTTTCGTACGTTTACGACAAAAGTGTAAAACTTTGCTACAAACAACCTTAAAAGATGTGTCGACTAGGATGACAGTTTGTCAAGTGGAACCGCAGGAAACGAAACACGCCATCCGAATCCAGGGTTTATCAGATGCATCAAGCTTATAGTAAGTCTTGTTTTTTTGAAGAAAATTATATCGTACATCTCTTTACACTTTCTACTGTGTTGGGAACAATGGTACGAAACGTTTATTACGAAAAAGTATTGTTTTTTATCGATTCTTTGAGTTATTGTGTCTTATCTTTTGCATTGTGTTAGGTATGACAATAATTTTGGAATTTGGTACACATATAAAATAGTGGTACGTACCAAATGGTAATTGTATTGTGTCTATGGAAATGTCTATTAATTGCGTACATTGTGTCATTTTGTTTTTAAATGTCCAACTTTTGTCAATGGCGTTCCATTTTTTGGAAATGTCCAACTTTTGTGTGTCATCTTCATTCATTCTGGAAATTTTATTTTGGAATTGTTCAATTATTGGATATGTCTACTTTTTAGAAATATCTAATTTTTCTAAACGTTTGTTGGAAAATGTCTAATTTTTAGAAACGTCCAATTTTTGGAAGTTTTCTATTTTTTAGAAATGTCCAACTATTGTGTTAAAATTTTGAAAATTTTTAATTTTCTTTTATTTTTGGAAATGTCTAAAGTGAAAATGTTCAATCTTTGGAAATGTCTAATTTCTTTGTTTATTCTTTTTAGAAATGTCCACTTACGTGTCCAATTTTTTTTAATGTCTTTCTATTTTTCTCTAGAAATGTCAAGAAATATACATTTTTTTTGGAAATGTCTAAATTTTGAAAATATGTAATTTTTTGAAATAACAAAATTTTGGCATGACATTCTTTTTAATGTAATTATTTTCTTTATTTTGTCTGAAAATGTCAAATTTCTTAGAATATTTAATTCTTAAAAATGTCTAAATTTGAAAATGTTTTATTTTTGGAAATGTCCATCTTTATTATTTGAAAATGTTTAATTCTTAAAAATATACATGTGTCCAAGTCTTTTAAATGTTCAGTTATTTTTTTTTCTGGAAATGTCCAACTTTAGTGAATTGTGTTGCACTTTTTGGAAATTATTTGGAAATATTTATCAGATCCAAATTTGTCAACTAAGACAGAAATCAAGAAGTTTCTCTAACTTCTGTGGCATCTGCAAAGTCTTAAGTCACTTGGGCAGTTCTGGTAACG
>JAQIWH010002857.1:0-22429 GCA_034695005.1 Cryptops parisi | reverse complement strand
AGCTATGTTTTACATGATAAAAGTGGGTTGGAAATGCGGTAATTGTCTAGATTTTTTTCAGCAAAACTGCGTTGGCAAGATGACTTTCGAAATGTCAACAAATAGTATATACTGACAATTTACATATTTTTTTTGTATTTCATTTTAAACGTGGAAAGTTAAAGACTATTAAGTTACTGCACTAAATATGTTAACCACATTAAAAAATATCTGAACCGAAATCAATCAAATTTGAATGTTGATTTATGAGAAATCAAGAATATGGCGGGTTGTTATGCAATTTAAATTTCGAAAAAGTGTCTACACTACTTAGTGGATTACATGTTTACCTGTTGAGGTACATAGTTTATGAGGAGATGTAGCCTGTTGATATCGCGGTTTTCATTGGATCTGGCCCGTAGCCAATTTGTATAACATACAAACAAAGGCAATGACTTGGAAACTATCACGAGTCGATAATCACCAATCGGAGATGTTTTAATGTACGAGTTTGCCTTTTCGGGGTGATTTTGTGTGTTGAGGGTTTTCTATTAGCGTTTATTTTTCATACACCGTTATATATATGGTTTATATTTTGTTGCATACAACATACATAATAAATTAATAACTATACAAAAGCTATTATTTTTAAACTGTTATATACATTTTTAACTACACACTTAATCGTGGAAAAGTTACGGTTGTTTGTACTTAAATTATTAACTTGACGTTGTAAGCTTATTAACGTTTATAGTTTTATATATATAATCGCTTAAATTGTTTTTCACCCGTTTAAGAAGTTGGTATTTTATGGTCACCTTGAACTACATCATTAATGAGTGTGTGGAAATGTTCAGATTATAGTTATCGGTGCTCATATATAAGTAGGCTTATTTAAGTTTCTTTTTTAAAGTGATTTTTTTACGGATTTGGAGTTATTTTAATTTAATTTTCATTGTCAATATCGAATTTACGGAAGTTGATAAACAAACGATACTAGTTTTAGTTAACTAGTAGGGAGTAGTTAAGAAGTTTTGTTGTCATCTAAATTGTCGTTTTATATACCGTGCGGTATAGTATAATTTTAATAATCACGGGTAATGTTATAAATGGACTATTGTAATCATAATCAGTCGATCCTAAAACACTGTTTTGTGTATTTTTATCTATTGTTTAATGTTATCAACCGGTTATTGTTATCAAAACTGTATTCGTAAAAACTGATCGTAAAAACTGAATTCGACTTTGCATATAAGTTGGTGACTTCATACAGTACGCATACGGTATACATGACTAACTAGTTCGTGGTTATTAGCATACTGTATACAGGGTGATTTTGTAATATCTAACAAAACTTTACTGTGTGATAGAGTCTTCCTAATCACTTATATAGTCTCTACATAGGCCTACATATTATATAGCTTACATACATCAACACAATACTGTTGGGTGGTTTTCCTGTGATGAGAAATTACTATAAATGACTCTTAGCCATAATCATCGTCACGAGCTTTAATACTCCCCGTTAGTCATTTGGTCAACACGGAGCTTATGAAAGTTGGGAAAACAGTTCGGGATCGATAAACTTCATTTTTTGTTTTCTCCTTTAAACACGCGTTAAGTGATTACCTAGTTTTTAAAACAGGAATTGACGTTGATCGACAAGTTTCAAATTGGAATTGTCGGTTTTGTTTTAAAAGTTTAAATTACACTATAGTTTTGAAACAAGTACGGTAACTTAAAAAAAACTTGCGTTTTGGATACCCGCTTTTACAAGCTCGTAATTAGTGAAACAAACACGTGACCAAGGAAATTTATATTTAGCTGAAATAGGTTAAGTGTTTATTTGGATGGATTGGTTTTATACTCTCAACAATGAATGGCTGCTCAGTGTGGCTTGAAATGGCTTAAAATGTAGACATATCATCAGCAAACACTTTTCGAAGAAAAACCAATCCTTTCGTGTGACAAAATCTCAGAACTGGACATTGATCCGTCTAAATTGGATACAACAAAATTTTCTACGATCACAGCCTATGTTCAAACTTTCAGCTCTGTAGGTCATCAGGAACCTACCAAAAAAAAAAAGAAGCTCAAAGATGTTAAATAAAAGAGAGGGTGAAAAAAAAAGGAAGAAAAAAGTTCAAACTCCGCACACTTTGATCACTTTTTTTATATATATATAAACATATATATATATATATATATATATAAACATATATATACATACAGTATACTGTATTTTAGTTTTGGGGTGACTCAGAGCTAAACGTGTAGAATGTAAACACAGACGGCGTGGGATAGGGGTGGTTGGTCGGTGGTGGTGTACCGTGTGTATATTCGACGACGTGGGGGTGGGTGACATTGGGCGACGACGAGCAACCGGGAGAGGTTCATTCCTCCCGCCACTCGGCGCGTGCTGCGTGGCCGCACGCGCCGAAAAAAAAAGTCTCGATTCCCATTGGCCCGAGTTGAAGAGTTTTCAAAGGCAGCTGGTCCTGATATACCCAGCTCCTGAGATGCTATTGATTGAGGGGGGAGAAAAATCACTCCCCCACCGAAAAAAAAAAGCTGTTGTCCCCCCTCCTCCAACTATAGCGTCTCTTTTCGCTCGCTCTCTCTCTCTCTCTCTCTCCCACCCACCCACGCGTCCCGACGAAACACCATCTGTAGGACAACAAAGGTGCTGCTGCTGCTCTGCTGCTTTTATTGTGTGTCTCTCTCTCTTGTCGTGACAAACAAAGCGAAAAATATGAAAATTTTTGGAGGGAAAGGGATAAGGATTGACAATTGTGGCGAACTGTAGCATTAGGCTCTTTGACAATTTTTTTTTTTATTGTTTGGTCTGAAATCATGAGCGATTTTGTAGTGTTTGAACTTTTTTGTTTTCTGTTAAACTATCGCAGTTGTACGAGTTTATACTGCACTGTATTAGCTACAAAGTACAAATCACTGCCTGGTACAGATTAAATAAAATCGTGGGTTAAGTTCGATATATTACCAACTTTTTGTCACAATAACCAGATCACGAACCATTTTAAAGTTTGGACTTTTGGCAAGTTTTTCAATTCGTACTTTACAATTGATATTTCGCGCGTTATGTCACACGTTATTAACTGTAAAGTACTAAAATTAAAGAAAAATCATCAGGAATCATTTGTTTTGTAGTATTTTATTATTTGCCATAAATATTTGTAAAAATATTTATAGCATAGCTGGCGAACTTTTGTGACAACGCGTGCCTACTTTTTGTATGCTATTCTAGGCACGCGTGCCATAAGTTTGCCATTATTAATTTATTTATTTTTTTTTGTTATCATTTTTGCTTAATTTTATAATTTTGAGTATTAAGAACTTTTTTAACCATCGATTGGGTTTGTTTTTTGTCACTTGTACTAGTGCTATATTGATACAGCTTTGAAGCATTATCATTCTGTGTAATCTTCTTCATGCATAATTGGAAATCAATTTCATTTGTAAAAGCTGCGTGATTGGTTGAATACACTGGATAGTCGTTCCGTTGGGATATAACACAAGATGAATGTTATTTGTTTTATTGTCGAATACATGGCTCTATTGAAATGCTGCGATGAAAAAAAACAGATACTGAACTCGGTTTTAAAAGGAACTGGATGAGGAAAAAAAATCTTTTGATGTTTTTTTTTTCTTCCATATATTCCTATGCTATTAAGGTATTTGATTTATACCACCAGAAATCAATTTTCCAATTTCAATAGCTGCGAAGAAAGTGATGTTGGCAACGCATCAAGATTGCATTACTTTTTAAAATGCGAATTACTACTACTACCGTATAAAACTACTTCGTTGTGTGCAAAAATAAAAACTAACAAAAGTAATCTCGATTTTTATAAATTGTATACATGTGTACTGTGGTGTATAATAATAATAAAAAAAAACCAACTATGTTAATGCATTTACAACACATGTTGTAAGGGGGAAAAAAACAACACGGAAATTAGTCCGCAAAAAGCAAATTGTTATTAAATTATGATTTATAAGTTTCAATGTTCAACATATGGTTAGTGCAATACTTTTGTGTGCTGAACTTTGAACGAAATTTTTAAATGTAAGGATAGTTGATTTTAAATTCATTTTGATTCGAAAAAAAAAATGGTTCCAAATTCTTAAACGTATTTGATATAAATATATGCAGGACGTCCATGATGAGATCTAAACATTTGGAAACTCCATTTTATTTTTTATATCAAGTTATACAAATGTGATTGGAACGGAAGCAGAAACTCATATAGTTTATGTGAGATTTTTGTTGTAGCGTCAGAACCACGGTGGGGCTGCAGTCAGTCATTTTTCAAAATGGCGATTCTGAGCGTCCAAGAACAGGCGATGGTTGGTGAACGAATGTACGAGAAACACTTTTGCTTTTTCGTTCATGATTGTTCGGAAAATTTCGAACTATGAAAACAACTTAAAAACGAGGCATTCTAACTCTAATTTGAAATTTTCAAAAGTTTCTAACAAGTTTTTCGACATGGCGTGAGTTAGACTTTAAACATTTTTAGCGCCACTAGAGGTGCCCATGTGTAGATGTACTGACTTCGTGTTTTATTTTTATGAAAGTCTAGTGTGTTTACTATCATCTCCATATTTAGTTACGGTTATATACGTGTTTTCTTTCAAACTGTATGTGATTAAAACGTTCAGATTTCATCGTGGAAACCCTGTATATAAAGTCAATCGCGAATGTTTGTTATGCATGAATGGAAAAAAAAAATATGTTAGTTTATACACCCCGGAAAATAAAAATTAAAAATCTTCAACCTTTGACGATGTTGACGTGTTTGGAAGTTCGAAAATAAAAAACCGAACAGAACTACACAAAAAAAAAAAAAAAATCTGTCACAGAAAGAGCTATTGATCGTTTTGTTTGGAGAGGAAAGTTGTTGAATGTTAGTGGAAATGCTTGTTTGCTGGCATGGAATTCACGTGGATGAATCGGATTCGCAGGAATTTTTCTGGGATGGTGAAAAAACGTTAAGTGATCAATAAAGTTGTGTGTTGCGCTGGTGGTTTACACAGTTTTTACACAGTGAGTAATGGGGATGACACATCTCAGTGATGTGTTACTGGTTAATTTTACATGAGACAACACAGCGTTTCTTCCGATTACTGTTTTTATTTGTATTCGCATTTATTATTATTATTATTTTTATTTAATTATAACAGCTCTTGTTGATTGTTTTTATGTGGTTTTGATGAGTGTACATTTAAGGTCAGGAAGTTACAATATGTTGGAGTTTCTAATAATGAGCAATGCTGGGATAAGATATTGTACTATGTATATGTGTCCTAAATTTATGGACACCCTGTACAATTAAAAACGTTGTGTTTTTATGTTACAATGAAAACCCGAATTTAGGGAAACCCGATCTCACTGTTCAAAATCTGATTGACGTGAAGGAAAGATTAGGTGATGCAGCCGAAGGTCGCCAAACGCCATAATTGATCTAGTTACAGGCTTGCACAACTTACGGCCCGCGGGCCGCATGTGGCTCGCGTAGAATGACTGCGGCCCGCAACGAATATAGTATACAAATTTTTATAAAAATTAAAAAAAAAAATACAATTTTTGTAAAAATTGGTAAACAAATGAAAAAAACCTTTGTTAATCGATAACTGAAAATAATCGATATTAATTGTCAATAATAATCGACTATGCAGTTCACATCTGTTTTTCTTGGTGCAGTTTGGCCCATATGAGTTGTGCTGCCCTGGTCTAGTAGAAACGGTCAGTCAAATCTAGTTTCGGCTAGTCAAAACCGGGTTTTAACTGAACTCGACGTGAAATAGCTGACTAAAAAATTATACAACGCTTTAATCGTACAGGGTGTCCATAAAGCCGGGACACGTATGGGGATGAAGACGAAGCGCTAATGAACCGCGTTCATAAAAAATTTTAAATTTTGCTGACCTTGTTGATCTTTACATTGTTCATTAGGGACGAGACAACATTTTAAACATGTAATGTAATGTCATTTAATGTCTTAATATTGTTTTTTTCATGCATTACAAGCTCATACACACTTTTGGCTATAAGGCTATATGCATACAGAATTTGTTTGTGTATCTGGATTTTATGGACACCCTGTATAATGTACATTCATTTATATAATAATTACTTTCAATACTCGTAAATAGATTATACGTGTTGAAACTAGTTTTTATTTATATATCTTGTAGTGTAAGTGTGTGAATGCACGTTTATAACATGTGTGCATATAGACATTTAAATGTGACAACATTAAGGATGTATGATATGAAAAGTGATGCAAGTGATAAAAGTTTAAACATCTATTATACAGGGTGTCCAAAAAATCTCTATAAATACATAATATGCTTTTCATCAGAGATCATTTAAGATTGATTTTATTTATTTATTTATGATTTAAGTTGTTTTTTTTTTACTAAAAAACGTGCTATACAGGGTGTCTGAAAACTCTCCGCACATTAGAAGACTTAACACTTTTTTTGAAAAAAAAATAAATTGTGTTACTAAAGGCCTACCTATAAAAGTTACAATAATGTTTGGAGACATTTAAGACACCCTGTATACAAGGTTATTTGTCATATTTATTGTATTTTTAGACAATTTGAAATGAACGATGAAAAATATTTTGTTTAATTTCAATATTTTATTTAATTTAATTTTTGTTGTATTTTTGCAGTGTTCGATGACGATCAATTCGTTTTGTAGCAGTTGGAAGTGAACCAGCTATCGAAACGTCAATGAGGACAAACGAGACGGAATAGATAATTCTATCAGATAGGAAAGCGTTTTCGATATATAATTTTTTATTGTTTTTATACTCTTTATATTAGCTTCACTTGTGAGTGACTTGTGAGTGAGTGAGCGAGCTAGGAATTGAAAGTACAGTATACTATTATTTATACAGTCGTTTATGATCATATACTGTATAGTCCAATGCATCCAGAAAAAGCATCAAACGAGAACCGCATAAGTCCTTCGCATAAATAAAAAACCGCATATGTCCAATGTAAAAAAATAAACCGCATATATATTTAAATAAATCGAAAAATGCAGAAAACCAAAAATGGAACTACCTAAAACTCGCATAAATCAAATATTGAATTACTAAACGATTGCAAAAAAATTTTAATTCGCATAAATCGATACATGCAGAAATCAAAAATTGATTCTTTGCATTCTTTGTATGTAATGTACACGCAGTATATCTGTATAAGACAGTAGATAAAGAATATGCTTTAAAAGCATTTTTAATGTACATGTTAAGAGATAAATTGAAATGTGGATTGATGATGATGAAACACTAATGTGTGTGTGTGAAAATGGTTCGAAACATCGGAAAGTGTTGCGCACGAGATCCGTTTTTCCGATTTCAAATGCCACCGCGCGTGAATGAATGAAACTGCTTCGGTATGATAAGTTGTGTGATACGCGATGATGGCGGGCGATCACAAACTCTTTTAGCCTTGACGAGTGGTTTCGAAACGAGAGTATTGGCAACATCATCGGTGATGTGGTGGAGGAGTAGGATATTGTTTTCTCGCGAAATTCAATCAGAAGAGACCTTGTAGTGGGTTGTGTGTGTATATGTCGAACCCGATTCTCGTGGAGCAAAGGTGTAAGTAGCATGTAAGCAGTGATTAAGCGCGAATGTGCCGAGAAGAGAGCAATAGGGGAACGCGACAATAGACTAGTTGGGTGAGAATAGAAAGAGCCCAGAGTATAGCGGTCTGTCGTCTGCCAGCAGCTGTCGATCGATTGTGTTACTACCACTACTACTACTACTACTACTATTGCTCCTGCTGCTACTACTACTTCGACAACTCAACCCAGCGTCTGCGTTGCCAAGGTATAAAAAAAATAATAGGGGGGGGGATGAGGTGGCACGAGCCAATGATAACGCGAGGGTCGGGTCTCGTGACCGGGCAGCATGCATGGTTAGATGGTTGGCTGATGCTCGAGCTCAGCATCAGGTGGTTTGAGTACGCCAGAGCAGGAGGCAGCGTGCGCTTCGGCGCGCCTGCAACCAGACACACATTCATATAGTCTACTAGTCAAGCTGGTAACATCATCACACACACACCTTCCTCCACTCTCGCACAGACACTCCCAAGCACAGAGCGAGAGAGACATACACATATCGGAGATCAACATACTATTACTACTACTACTACTACTGTTAAGTGCTGCTACTGCCAAAGACTTAAAGACGCATCATTCGAGAGTTGCAGTACTGTCGTCGTTGTTCAGAGTCGTGCTGTCATCATCATCACCATCATCGTCAGTCAATGCATCCTCCCGGCCGACATCATCATTATTCTCCTCCTCATCACCTAAGACTAGTTGACCATGCCGCGAGGATTTCTCGTGAAGCGCCTGCAAAAACATTCGGCGCCCGTGTCCTATCGCGTGCGTCGCTACTCCGACGAGGACAGGAGCGATTCAAGGTAAATAGTTTGCGCTTTTTTTTTCTATTTTATTATTTGTGTGTATTTGTTTCGATCTAAGCACGAAAGCGAAATGTCACGATACGCAATAACCGCGTGAGTAATATACTGTATATCGAACTTTTTTTTTTTGTTTATAAATTTTTCATTATTATTATTATTTTTTTGTGTAATATTATCTACGTGTAGTGTACATGAAAATTTCGCTGTGTCACCGGATAAAATTATTTCTTTTGGTGTTAGTTTGCTAGGTGACACATTATGTACCGTACTACAATACATTTAGTGTGAACTATACATGTAGCGTGGTTTGTAAATCGGACTGACAACCAAAAAAAAAAAAAAAAATCCTGACAACAAAAAATTTTAAAGCAAACTATTCGAACTGAATTCGCTGTTTTGCAGAATATAGCATGTGAACGTGCTTTTCGCACCGAGAGCAAACACGATTTAAACAAAAGATTTCAGAACAAACTGCAGAATATTTTGTACACTACATAATTTGTGTATCGTTTTCGCGGCACTACTAACACGTTGAAAGTTGGGAGTGTCACGAACTTGGAGATTGTAAAATTCTAAATTATTATTATTATTGTAAAAATAGTTCTTGCAAATTTTCTTTTGACTATTTGAAGGACCTAGTGTTAAGCAACATTTTTTTGTCAAAAATGACTTTTTCGAATGTTATGTGCAATTCCACTTCCCTAACGCAGAATTTTTTAACAAAACAACAACGCGTGAAAAGATATTTGTTATTATCTCATAAACACTTGATTGAATCAAATTGTCAAACAAATTGTCATATTGTTTACGAAGTATCTTCACTTTGTAATGTGGGTCCAGGGGACGGGTGCATTATAAATACTGTAAAAATAAAATAAAATATTAGTGCGAAATGGCATATAGACAGCAAGGCAAGTTCAGATCTTAAAACGCGTTTTCCTCGAAATTGTAAAACAATTGTTACTTAACACTTTTTTACACCAGGACCTTCTTCATTCGTTTTCGAAATATTCGAAAATTTTGCTGTTATTAAAATGTGGTTTTTCAACTTTTAAATGACGGTTAGCAAGATTTTTCAATTTTTATACCTACTGGAAGTTCTACAGGAATTGTGTAAGGATTAGTTTCAATGGTCAGTGTAAGGGTTAGTCTCAAAAGCCACTATCCATTTGGCAAAAAATAAGGCGACTTGCAATTCAAGTAAAGTTTTTAAGGACACTATTACACGCATAGTTATACAAATTATAGGTATGTGTTTACATTGTGTAACTACTTTAAATCATTGAGTAGGCTTGCTACTCTTTTTTTTTCTTAAAATAAATAACTCGTGAATTGTGTTTGACATTCAGACCGGTTTGAGGTATTGTAGACACTCCGATGGTGTACAGAAATTGTACCAATTGCAATGCTGATTGAAAATTTGAGCTATGCACTTATATTTTCGGTTCATTCTTTATATTGTGTAGACAAGTATACTTAGTATCATCTTGTCACATTTGTCTTGTTGTACGAACTTCGCTTAAATTTCGCCAAACAGATAGTGACACCCTGTATAGATCACGAATTCTAATCGTTGACTACTCTGATTCTATGGAAAAAAACTACGTAAAATAATTTTTTGTCAATCATTGCCGCGAAAGGAATCGTTGTACTCTACTGTACTAATATCAACATCGGTGTTTATACTACATCGATATTCTTGTTTTTTCTTTCTACTTTTCATGGATTTTCAAGTGTAGCGTGCCGGGACAGTTGTGTATGAATCTAAAAGTTTGAACTAAAGTGTCTAGACATTTTGAAAAACTAGTTGTAGCCTACAGCAGAGAGCACTTTTCAAAATTAGAAATTTAGGAGTGTCACAAAAGTCGATACTTCGGATTATTTTGTTTCCCTTGTGCGTGTTTTATGATCGAAGAAAAGTACCAATGAATGAAATTTATCGAGTTATGCGATTTCGCTAATCTGCGATGAGAGGTGCTCGTTATACGCAAGAAAATTTCGTTATTATGCGATTTTGTGCATTGGTGCACGAGTGACTGAACGTGGACGTTATACTGCTCATGGGAGTTTTGATATACCGTACATGTCCGATTTTCGATGTGTGCGAGGTTTTCACGAATAAATTGAGAAACTTTTGTAGTGTGTATATACAGGTTGTCCCAAAATAGGTATGCACTATTTGAATGTTCATCATGTTCATTATGATGCATCCAAGTTTCATAATTCAAACTAATGAAAACGTGTGTGGATCTTTTTTACGAGTTACAAGTATAGCTCATAAGTTATCGATAATGTTTAAATTGACGGTTATTCTGATCCGGGCACTGCGATACCACGGACCAGTGGAATTGCAGAACTTAACTGATTTGGTTGGCATATAGACGCGTTCTCGTTCAATAGCTTTCAATGGCTCAAGTCTCTTTACATTTTTCTCGCACTTCCAGTGGCATTTTAGAATAAATTTTGTTTTCTCAAACCGTATTATTCTTTTTTTTTTCGCCATTGTTTCTAGTCAGTTTATACCTGAATAGAACGAAAATTTAAGTGTTACTGGCTGTTAAAGTGTGTGTATACACTTTTTTGGGAAACCCTGTATAATAGCCGTCAATTCTAACACTTTCGATAACTTGAAGAATGCTATATTTGGTTTTTTTGTGTGGTTATAAAAGTTAGATGTATCTTTCTTTATACGTTAAATTGATATCTATAATCATTCAACGTGTGTATGTGTTACAGGCAATGTATATAATCCAGGTATTGTACAATGCCTGGCTAACAATTTTATTTGCTTCTGTATTTCATCGTTTCATTGTACTTTAATTGCACTATTAATTACTATTGACTGGATTAAATTTAAATAATTTTAAAAAAATGCATGGATTATATACAATGCATGTAACATATACATTTTTTATTCGGACACTGTATTTGTAGCTGCACGGCTACGATATTTAATTTTCCCGCTATTTTTCTCCGAGTTCACAATATTTTCGTCGTTCGGACGTTTCGAAAACAAAAGTACAACATATTTGCAAAAGTAAAAACTAATTGAAGGGCTTGGTGTAAAAGGATTTCAAGTGACATTTTTTACAATTTTGAAGAAAACGGTGAAGATCTGAACTTCCCTTGCTGTCTATTGGCTACTTGACACTTTTTGCACTAATATTCTTGCACGTATCGTTGTTTTGCTCAAAATTACGCTTTGAGAAAATAGAATTGCACCTAACAAATTGGAAAACGCTTCCACTATATCATTTTTGACAAAAACGTTACTTAACATCCTTTTACACCATTCCCCTTCAATTTGGTTCGCATTTGTTCTGATCGCTTTTTTTTTGACAAACTTTCTTAGTTTTTGCCTTTTATCTACTCTACAGTTTTTTTTACAATGGGTATTGTCTAACGATGTATTCTTTTATTTTTTTTGTTTAGCTCCGACCACGATGGCCCCGAAGGCACCGGGGCCACATCGGTGGCCCACGCCTCGCCCGATTCAGGATTCAGTAGCCCCACTTTACTACTGGCCCTGAAATGTCCCCCATCACCGTGTTCTCCTCTGGCAGCAAGTGCCAACGAGGACAAGCATGGACGTTCTTCAACCCATCGACTTCCCGACCATCATTTCCATCACCATCACCATTACAACAACAACAACAATCATCACATCCATCACCAACACCATCATCCGCAACAGCGGCATTCGTTCACAAACCTCGAAGACGACGCCAAACCTTTGGCTCTCATCTCTCGACCCGAATCGGGAACGACGTTTTCGTCGTCTCTGCAACAACAACAACAACATCACCATCAGCAACAACAACAGTCCCCCTTCTACTTGGCGGGGTTCGATCGTTTGGCCGTGACGCCCACGACACCCCCCTGTCGTTCGTTGACGACGACATCTTTGCCCCCACCTTCTCCGCACAAGAAGCGCGTGGCGGGCGCCGAACACGACCCCGAGCGAGCACACCGGGCCAAACCGGCGAAGAAATCGAAGGCGGTTCGTCGGTTGAACTTCGACGAGGACAAGTCGTCGCCCGTGTCGGGGACCATCATCCGTGAGCTGGGCGACGACGAGGAACTGCTGGTGGTGCGTAAAGGCGACATCGATCCCACGTTCAACGTGGTCGAGGTGACCGAGGAGGCCAAAGCCGAGATCGCCAAGATCGAGAACCGGATCGGCGACTACATCTGCCAGCTGTGCAAGACC
This sequence comes from Cryptops parisi, assembly GCA_034695005.1. NCBI lineage: Eukaryota > Metazoa > Arthropoda > Chilopoda > Scolopendromorpha > Cryptopidae > Cryptops > Cryptops parisi. Next base: position 9,765 of record JAQIWH010002857.1, on the reverse strand, counting down.
ATGTACGACGACGCGTTCGGTCTGGCCCAACATCGATGTTCGCGCATCGTCCACGTCGAGTATAGGTGTCCCGAGTGCGACAAGGTTTTCAACTGTCCCGCCAACTTGGCGTCGCATCGGCGATGGCACAAACCTCGAGTTCCTCCAACTCCTCCAGTCACTAACACTACCAACAACAACAACAGCAGCAACACGAACAATAACATCGGTTCTTCATCGCCAACCGAATCGTCTCCAAATCTGTCCACCGCCACGACGATAACGAGCCCGACATCGTCGACGTCTTCGTCGTCCATGTTGACATCGTCGTCGTCTCTGTTGACATCGAGTGAACTTTCACCATCCGTCCCTCAATTGCGGGTGAAAATCGAACCTAGCGATTCGGAGAGTAACGCTTCCAGTTTACCAGGTTCCCCTCGTTCGGAGAACGGTACAGGACACTATCATCATCATCACAACCATTCTCCATTTCTGCAGGCCATGGGCACAAATCTTAATAACATAAACAACAATAACGACGAAGGACAATTCGAATGCGAACGTTGCAGGAAGCGATTTCGACGACGAGCTTATTTGCGCAAACACATGACGACCCACGTTGTTCCCCCCAACGACGAAGGAAACGACGTCGCTTTGAGGTACATTTTGAACGCGTTGTCGTCGTCAGGATCGCGTTCGTCGTCGACGTTATCGCCACCAGTTGCACCTTTATCGTCACCTTCTTCTCCTTCGTCCGAAAGTCATTACCATCATCAACGTCACCACCTTCATCTAGCTGAAAAACCATCATCCGCCCACCATTCGCCCACTACTACTACTAGTTGTATGGCCAGTAGTAGTAGTGTCACTGGTTCGTCACCATCCGATAACAGCTACCCATGCAAACATTGTCCAGTAACGTTCTCCAGTTCGCCCGGATTGACACGTCATGTCAACAAACATCATCCGTCAGAGTCACGTCAGGTGATTTTGTTACAACTCTCATCCTCGAATGCCATTCGAAATAATGCCGCCGTCCCATGAAAATGGTTGATGATGGATCGAGGCGACTTTATCCATCATCATCTTCATCACCACCGTCATCCTACTTTCTCAACCCTGCTAAGTTTCAAGGTAAAAAAAAAGAGTAAGAAATTACACAAATTCTAGTCTTTGGTTTGTTTTATTTTTAAAGCTTTGTATAAAAAAAAAGGATATATATATATATATATAAATATATGAAAAATGTGTTGTATATCATGTAAAAAAGAGATCAATAGGACAAACATATAATGGATAAATCATATTGGTGAAAGTAATACTAACAGGCAAAACATGTTACCAAATGAGATTAAGAACTGAAAAAGTGATACAAGTTGTATATATTTGTTTTGTATTAATTTTTAAATATAATATCGATTGATTTAAGAATCTGTGGAATTCAATTTATTCTGTCATCACACCTGTAATAGCATATTTTTTGTATTAAATTTTATAGTACAAAATTTTTATAAAAAAAGTAAGTTATAAGAAAAAGACGTAGTTCCACGTTAAAAAGTTCTAATTGGTGAATATTCATAATTACAATTTGGATATTTAATTCGATTTATTCGGTTTAGATTTTTTGAATTTGTCGTATTAAATTGTGTTTTAAGTTCGAAATTTTTATAAGTACAAACAAAAATTATATTCTGTATTTTAGAGACTTATTATGACTTGTATCAACTTTAATGGTTACTTAATACAATTCTATAAAAATTGCCATCTTTGCCCCGATATCACGTACATATCAAACGTTTTCAAATCGTCCAAATGTAAACAATTTTTGTTGGTTGATGAAAACTAAAATTTTGCTAATATCCGTTCAAATTCAAGTGACTTATTATAAAAGATTAAACTATATACATTTTTAATATTATAAAAAAACCGACGAGGTTAACGAAGAGTCCCAGTGCGTTTAAACAACTGACAATCTATCGAGACAGTGAGCCTTTAACTATTGACAACTAAAGTGTATATTAGGCTAATATCAATTTTTAATGAATATATTTAATATAATTTAGTTAGAAAAATCGCATAGCTTTTATTGGATATCGAATAATTTTTGGGGGATAAGTAATTTTTGGGGGGATAAAAAAAATTTAATTTTCCATAAATCGATTTTTTTTTATCAAAATATTTGTAAATTGGCTAAATTTAAACAGTGGGGGGGGGGGAATAAAATTAATTTGTAAAATAAAAATTGATTTAAGATTTTTTTTAACTATTTTTTTTTTCTAAAACAAAAAACGAAAATATCAAAATCATATTTTTCGTGGAATGTTTTATTTTCCACTCCAAATTTCACAAGTTTTGAGAAGCAAAACAAAAATCCATTCATTAAAGTAGGTCGGAGTAAATTGGATTAAACTTTCTATCTCGTTGGTTTAATTTGATCGCGTGGCTTCATCTTCAGCCAAATGATTGAAATGATTTCTGATGAGATCAGAAATGATTATTATCATTATAGTTGAAGACATTACCCTGTTTCTTTTTTTTTATACGAGGGGTATATATTTAGGCTTATTATTTTGATTTCCTTTTCATTTCATTTGATCCGGATTTAACGAAGAATTAGCAATCATTGACGAAATTCCCATTGACAATGAAATAAGAAAAAATCGATTATTTTTTTTTATATATTAAAAAGGCAAATTAATTATTTCGGATATATTTTGATAATTAGTTTATTATAAATTGATTTAAAATTAAATTTTAGAGCGTGTTCAAATTTGATCCGGATTTTTTTTGGACGCGCGGTAACTAATCTATATTGTTTTTCGGTTTTGAAAAATCCGGGTGATTTTGGAACGCAGCTGTTTTTCATTTTAGTTGTTTCAATGTTTGAAGGTAGTTCCATATTAGTTTAATATTTAGAATTATAGTTTAATATTTGGAAAAAAAATGATATAAAATGGATATTATTATCAACTCAGGGAAGTATTGTCACTATAAAATGTAAGATGATTATTATTATGATTATTAGAAAAGTATTTTTTGAAACCAATTGAAATGTTTTTATTATAAAATATGTGACAAATATTGGAGATTTTGGCGCTAGGTTCAAATTGCTGAGTAGACGTAATTTTATTATAAAAATATTTTTTTTATATTAGCTTATTCTTTTTGTACGCTTGTCAAAATTTATATAATAAAAAGATACAAAAATACAATTTGTAACATAATACATTACAAATTGCAATCCTATTTTTTATCATAAGATATAGACTAAAAATCGATAATTATTTAGAAAAACGAAATTTTCTAAAACATAGCTACCTCATAAATAAAATAGGCGTACAATTAAAAATTTTAGTGACATTATAGATAACATCTCAGGGAGAAAATGTAAAATTCTAAAATTTTCAAATTTATTAAAAATAAAAAATCGATGTTTTTCGATTTTTTAAATAATCGAAAACATATCGATATTTTTTTAATTCGAATAAAACTATTTTCATCAAAAGTAACATTGTATTGCAAGTTTTTAAATTGAATAAAAAAGTAAAACGTTAAAAAATCATCGATTTTATTTTATCGAAAAAAAAAATCGGGTATAAAAAAATTTTAAACAAAAAAATTACGTCATTGAAATTTATTATAAGTTTTTAATTTTGTCATGTATATATATATACATAATTAAACAGTATAAAAACACAACTTAGAAACATGATAAAATTTCACAAAATATAAAATAAAATAAAATAGTTGATAAATATTAGTAAGGATGAAATATTTTTCCTCAGGTATTTGAAATATATGTATGCTTTACACTGTCGGACTCCTTCGTTAACCTCGTTTATAATTGGTTAATTAAAAAATCAACATCAGTCAAATGAAACAGCAGTAAATCAATAACAAGTATTTGATACAAGAAATTTTTTTATATATAAAAAAACAAACAAAAATCGCATATAACAAACTAAACATGTTGCTAGTGTTAACATTGAAATATGTTAACTAAGTTTAACAAAAAATTAGTATAACTTGAGAAAATTGTTTCTGTTATATCTATGACCCGTCCATTGTAAAAAAAAATTGTAGTCAGCAAAAAAACCAACCCCCCCCTAAAAAAATGTGTCATTCACAAATTTTGTACGCTTGTCATATTTATATAATATTATGTATATTATATAAATCTATGCATTATATCTGGTTTTTTGGAACATATTATGTGTCCGATGATAAATCTACAAAAAAATGTCAACTTTTTGTTTCATGTCTAAAAACAGCACAGATTTTGCCTATCGACTGAAAGTATACAATTTATATAATGAACATGAGAATAAATTTTTATTTATATTAAATTTTTTTTATATATACAATATTTTATGCTGCAGCTTTATATATGATTTTTTGTTTGTTCAAAAGTTGTTTATTTTTCTAATTGGTGATGTTATAATGTGAACATATGCGATGTCATTGTACGCATCATGTTTCAAAATCTGTCGCACATCTGGTCGAAATTGTGTTTTCCAATTGATGGATAGTTTTTATAATAATTTTATTTTTTGGGTTTACATTTTTTTGCGACATCGAATTATGTATAAAAAGTTGATCGATGTTTGCGATGTGTTTTAGAATGAGGATTATACAATTGGATTATTTTGTAAAAATATATGACAAAATTCATTTAAAATTAGTTTAACAGTTAAAAATTATATCAATAACTAAATTATTTTACTTAATTTTCTAAAAAGTAACACACATTTTTAAAAATTAAAATTGATGCATTACATTAGGATTCACTTCAGGTTACTTTGGTGTCAAATCGGGGTTATTTGGAGTAAAATCCAGGTTACTTTGGTGTTAAATCGGGGTTTCTTTGGTGTTAAATCTGATCTGAGTTAGTTTGGTGTCAAATTGTGGTTACTTTAAAGTTAAATCGGGGTTCCTTCGGTGTTAAATCGGGAGTCACTTTGGAGTTAAACCAGGGTAACTTTGGTGTTAAATCGGGGTTGTTTTTGAGTCTGTTGTAACAATGCGAGGCGTATAGTTCATAAAGTGATTTTATTAGTAACTTTAAAAAATTAGTGACTTTTATTATAAAATTAATGAGAGTCATTCATTTTTTTTTTAAAAATTATGAAAAATCCAATTAAAAATTAACAACTTTTAAAAATTTATCGATATTTTTTTATATATATATATATCGAATTTGTGTCGTACTAAAAAAAATCAATGCCAAACAATTTAGGGACGAATTTATAAAACTATCTTTAGTGTAATGCACTAGATTTTAAAAAGTGTAAAAACAAAATAAACAAACAAACAAACAAAAAACGAAGGCTGTGCAGCTGAACAGTTGATGTCTTTTCAAAAAGTACATTTTGATACAAAAATAAAACAAAACACATTTGTACATCTAGTCATAATATGGTATATAAAATCTGTATATTTGTGGGAATTTAATTTACACACATATAAATATATATATATAATTTAAAATTATTTTTTATTATTTTGATATTTTATATATATACATGAAAATTGCCATATATATATATATCTTCTCGTATAAAAAAATTATATATTTAAATTTTTTTATAATTTTTCTTTAAATATTTGATTTCTAGTCATCTATGTTTTTTAGCTTGAAAAGGCTAAAAAAACTACAAGTCGATGAGTGCAAGTTCTAGTCATTTGAAACTTTGCTAGTCATTGTTGTCACATTGATTGTAACGTCGATGTGACATCATTTTTGGTGGATGCCACGAATTTTTCTAGTCACATTGATATAAAATTTGGGCATTCATATCATTTCTTCCTGTCACACAATCACAATTGTGACATGTATATACAATCAAAACAACAAATCACTAAGCACCTAAAATAAAAAACCTGCCACGCACCGTTTCAATCAGTAAACTTATACTTTTTCTAATATAAATTCACTGAAGAAGTATTTTTTGGCACAAGTCTTAGGAATACGGAAAAAAACAGTTTATGTGTTCTTTTTTCGATATTCTAAGATGGTAAAGAAGTTTGAATCAACTTCTATTGAGTACATCTAGTCATTTTTTGTACTGCTTTTCTTATACAGCATTTTTGTGTTACCAAAAATAAAATAACATGATGTTATCACCAAGCAAATCAATATAGATTTAGAACATATTATCATTATTATTATTATTGCAACTGAAGTTGTTTATATTTATATATAATGAATGTACAGTAATTTTTTTCTTCAAAACTTGGAAAAGTTATCACTGCACATAACACATATCATCATAAAGTTTTGGAAAAGTCACTGTTAAAATTATTTCTTTATACTTTGCATAATTTTTTTTTCACGTTTTAAAAAAATGAAATATACAGTTGAATGATCTCTTTTTTTTATATAAGATAAAATATATTATATTAGTCATACTGTATATGAACGCATTTCGTCCAGCACCATGAAGCCTGTTGTGGTTTCATTTGCACGGAGCTTAAACATGTAACAAACAAGCTTTTATGTATCATATGGATTATATATATAGATATATTATTGCCTGAATGTATTTTTATTTCCATGCAATAAAGTTATCAAATTTCATATTTTGGTGTTTGTTCATTTCAAAAATGTTGACGTGTTTATAGAATTCATACAGTTGTAACTCGTGCCAGTACAACTTTGAATCCATTTTCAGTGTTCGACATCCAACTGACGAAATGGTGAAAGTGTGTTAAATAACATTTTGGTCAAAAAAAAAAAAAATTAATTACAAGCATTTCCGAATGTGTTGGATGCAATTCTACCTTTCTAACGAGGAATGATTTTGAGCAAAACAACAATACGTGCAAAGATTTATGTGCAAGAAGTGTGAAGTAAATTCCATAGACAAGTTCAGATCTTCAAAAACGTTTTTCTCAAAATTGTAAAACGGTTACTTAACACTAGGCCCTTCAATTATTTACTTGAATTTTTATATTACCGGTACTTTAATATTTAATACTACTAGCTGAGAGCCAGTCATGAATGACGTGTCTTCAAGTTTTAATCTGGATTTAATGGAATAATGGTAACTTGAAATTTCGCGCGTTTGAATGCCATTGGGTGGTGCTTAGCCAATGAGCTATACTATAAGTAGACCAGAGACAGGTAGACAGTTTTACATTGGGAATTATTATAGTAGATAGTGAAAAGCCAATACGGCACTTTGGAAGCCTAGTAAATATTAATACAAGCTGCTCGTGGGTGCAGCTTGCAAGCTACCCGTGAGTGCATGTGCGGTAAAAATAAAGTTTCATGTAATGACGTCATTTGTATATTCGCCAAAAACGAAGTTGTGACATTTAGAAATGTTACATGCTGTGATTTTAAATTACGAGTTTTGTAATTTTCGAAGGGTTACATCTTGCTAATTATTTGATAAATATTGTAAGTGTTTGTCGTCGTGATGTAGGAAGGCTGCTCATTGAATTTCAACGGTTTCAATTTTGTTTTCAGAGAATTAAATTAAACCTTAAGATTTTGTTAAATTTTGATGAAAATATTGAAACTTCATGGGTGTGCTTCCTGCATCCTGATGAACAGTTCATACAGCAGTGGGTTTTCAAAAATCACAAAACTATTTTATTCATTTATCTCATTCAATCCAAAGGATCAGCTAGTTACTCTAAAACAAATAGCCTTCATTAAAAAATGCTTTTTAAGCATACTCTTTATATACTGTTATATACAGATATACTGTATGTACATAACGCAAAAAATCCATTTTTGATTTCGGCATGTTTTGATTTATGCGAATTCCGATTTTTCTACCATCTGCGTGTTAAACGTTTTGAACGCAACGATCCTGCAGTCCGAACAATTTCACGTATAAAGACTTAAAGAAGACTTGCAAAGGATCGTGGATTTTTGAGATAACAAGTATTTTCCGTGATCGGAGAAATTGTGAAATTGACCGGTAATTAGATAACTTGTATATCTTAATTTATCTTAATATAATATATTAAGTAATATATTAGTAATCTTAAGTAATAATCTTAAGTAATATATTTTAATTAAATATATTGATTGTTTGTCTGTTTGTGCGTGCATAACGCAAACACGAATAGACTGATTTTCACGAAATTTGATACCCTAGTTTGACTAGATCAGAGAAAGGTTATAAGCTATAGATCATATAAATATCTTCATTAGAAAGCTCTCAAAAGCGTTCTTTGTAACCCCCCCACCCCAAAGTGAGATTTTTGATAATTCCCAAATTGCCATTGTACTATTATTGCAATAATATCTAAATACAGTTTTATGTACGCTTTATCATGATTGTGCTATGCAATAATAAAATAAATCATAACAAAATATAATCATACATATAATCAATTAAAAGGACAAACAAATTCCATACTTACATCATAAATGATATATGTTCTTGTCACCAAGAAATGGATTGTAGTTGACAGGACCATGGTGTCTAAAGCAGTTGATGAAGCATTGTTTGTCGCATCTGTAAAGTATCATTATAAACATAAGTAACCCAACATTGTGTAATTTAAATAATACTACAAAAATTATATGTATTTTTAAGTTATAACTTCAATTATTTCATAGTTTTTAATCTTGCTGTACAGTGTGAATTTATCTTTTTCATGTTAAAGTTATCCAATATACGCACATAAAATACATAAAATATTTTACACTACTACACTGTTATACAATCATTATACATATGTACTATATTATATTATTATGCATATATGATATACACTACATACATACTACAATCCATACATTATAATATGTATAATATTATTGTATTATAGTATGTACTGTATTATATAATATATTATTATGTTATTTATATGCTACCAGCAATGTATAAAATCCACACATTGGATACAATACGTACTACCACTTTTGGCAAAGTATGAAATAACATCTTGTTTAGGTTAGTTAAATTTAGTTTAAATTAGCAACAATTATTTTCTCTAAAAAAGACATTAAGTTTAAATTTAACTTAAATTTTTGTTTGTCTTAATTATTCCAATACTAATTTCATACTTTGCCAATAAAGGCTAGGTATTGTATGCAATTTCTGGATCATATACAAAGTCTGTAACATATACACAAATAAATCACATCTTTGTAATTATATAATCTCGTATACACAATTAATATATTTATTAATTTAAAAATATTTTATATCATTTATATATTTACACAATGTACTGAAACTTCATATAAACCTATTTCATATTACGCGCAGTTTAAATTTTATAATGTATTATAATTACCTGTAAATGTACTTTCAGCAAGTTGAATGAAGATATACAGTATATAACAACTTAAAAAATATATTTTACATAATATAGTTGCTTAGAAATTATATTTTAAACTTATTATAATAGCTACAGATAGGGTACAGTTAGCAGCAAAGAAACTGATTTTACTCAAAGTAATCTTTGTGGCGCCACCCGACGACAAAACGATGTAACTATTAAATTGCGCCAAAAAAACTCTGTTGATGGTGGGGGTATGGATATATATTAATTTCTCAACAACAAATAAATCAATTATAATTTTTATAGTTTGTATCCATGCCTTATTGTCGTATTAATTTATCGTTAAAGTTTCAAAATATTTAAATACATATGTTCCTGTAATTTTGAATTATTCACATTGGTTGTGTGTTTACTTATGGAAGTTGTTCCGGTTTTTTTTTGGCGGCAAACTCAACCACACTCAAAGTTGACACAAAATTGAATTTCAGTGACAAAGATACGCAAATGTCTCGTTTTTTACATTCTTACAGACTGTCA
>JAQIWH010002856.1:0-22430 GCA_034695005.1 Cryptops parisi | reverse complement strand
ATATAAAGAGTATGCAAAAAAAACAAATTTTTTTTTAATGTACTTGTTTCATATACAGGGTGGCCCAAAAGAGTCACTACCCATTCCAACTGTACTTTAAAAGTGTTTGGAATGGGTAGTTTTTTTTTGCAATGACTAAGTGACGTTTAAGCCACCCTGTATATAAACGTGTAATCATTGCTTATATATTGATATTTATGAGTCTTATGTAATACGTTGTGAAATATTACTCAATTTGTTATAAAATCCTCAATTTGTTGGATTTTTTGTTTTTATCATCATCAAACTTCCGCAAAGCGAAATCACATTTGCGGTATAATATTCCGTATATACCTTGATGAGACCTATAGTTTGTTATCAGTTTTGTTGAGAGAACTCGGTTGACTGGTATTGTATGTATGTATGTACAGTACATGTAGCCTGGCAGATGTTTTTGAGCCTCGAGAGTTTTCATCTGCCCGAGTTGTACAGCTGCTCAGTCTGTCAGCAAAATAGGCCACATATTTCTGAGTCACCCAACACAATGTGTGGTTATTATTACAGTTATTTAACATTCAGGCATGTTTTTTTTCTATATGTAATCAATTTTCATTGCCCTTCTTTTACCTGATAATTTTAGGACAACGTATTAATTTGAGTTCAAAGCCATTCTTTGAAGAAAACAAAAACCCAACAATGCATACTTTAAAAATTTGGCGAATTTTAAGATTAAAAACAAAATTATTACACATTCCGATTTTGCTGATGATTTTGTATTTTGGTTCTAATCCGTTATAATTTCGTTGTTAAGCTTGGTAATTGTATCGGAACGTAATCTTGGTTTATGATCATCATTTTATTTGATGATCGTTTTTTGTTTTCATTGTTTGTTTGTTTTTTTTTTAACTCTAAGATGAACGAACACAAAACATGAAAATATGAGCAGATAGCGAATATATATCGAGCAGCAGACTGAAAACGATGATTTTATTTGTTAATATGTTTTGGAATTGTTGTTCACTGTTGTACATTATAGAATAATTGGTTGGCGAAATGCCACGAGGGTGATGACCGAAACGCTGTTTCTTGAATACGTTATTATTGCAGAAAAAAATAGTTTCAGCACGTGGAGTAGTTACAGTCTAGCGTCAGACTATAACTAACGTTCAGACAACGAGTTTAATTGGTACGGTACAACTCTCGTTATGGGAAAAACTCATTGTGTGAGCATCATTTCATCCAATAATGTGCTTAATTGGTACAAAATCGTCTTAGTTTTTCGTTTCAGCGTAGCTTTTTATAATGCACACACCTATAAGAGGTGACTGTTGTCTTGCGTAGGCTTCTATAGACGACCGTAGGTAATTTTGAAAATTAATTTTGGTGTTTCAAAGTCAATACTGTGTTGTATCCGAACAAGACCGTGTTTGTTGTACCATTTAAAATAACTTGATTCGCTTTTGGAAAATGAAAAGGGTGAAAATTTCAGCTGCCTTTGATTTTTCATATTGATTCTGTATGCTTTCCACATATGCCTTATTAACAAATGACTTCAAGATGTATGTTATTGCTTTCCCTATTTTTAGCCACTGTTTCTCCTGTCTTGGCCAAAAGGGCGTAAACTCGACTCCCTCACTTTTACCGTTTCTGACACTTATGTGTTTTGAACCTTGGAAATCAAAACGTTCATCCTTGGTTGAATGATTAAAAACAAAAAGTTATGGTTTTTTGTTTTGTTTTGTTTGTTTTTGGTTTCTTCAATGACTTTTTTTTTTTACGTTACAAGTAAAAAAACGTTGTCATATCATTGGTTTTTGTTTGAATGGTTGGTGGGTTTTTATGTGTTTGTTTTGATTAGTATCGGTTTTTTTTTTCAATTTTAAACATTTATTAAAAATGAATAAATGATGAATGGATTTGAATTGACTGCCAGCTTTAGTTTATATCTTACTTCACTAGATGTCGTTACCGTCTTTATGGATAATATTTTCGCCTAGAGATGGTAGTGGAATGCTATCTGGTAGATACAGTCGGTCGAACCTCGTTAAACCATTAAACCACCACCCTTGGTTCTGGACAAAAGTGCGATGGTGAGCGAGGGTGGCAGTTTAAAGGGGCTGAGGTAGAATTTTATGCTCATATTTGAGTCAATTTTCTTACTAAAAGACGACGTGATGGCTTTTGATGAATGAGGAGTCCATGGATTCGTCTTAGTCTATCGAGTGACACTGACTATGGTGTAGATGAAAAACTGATATGTACATGCCATATATCCATTATTCTTTAGACCCTTCTACAGGCTAAATGGCTCGATGGATTTTGATGAATGAGGTGTCCAGGGATCCGTTTTAGTCTTATGAGCGTCACTGCCTATATGCTGTTGATTAAAAACTAATACGGCAGACGTTGTATGCCAGTATATAAAGAGTATGTTTAAAAAGCATTTTTAATGTGCTTGTTATAAAATACATTTGATTAACTGTGTGCATGATTTCTTAAAAACATTCAGAACATGTTACACACGAATGTGTAAAAAATAGCAGTGACGACATGTGTTTAAATGCAGTTTTCATCATTTCTCCTTTATCCCTTATTTCACGCTGAACGCTAATTTTTTATAACCATGGTTTTAATAATCACTTTGTCAAACAGTGGTTTTCCGTACACATTTTTGTAAAAAATTTATTTTCACTTTGAAAACTAGATATTCCAAGATCTTGGAGTGGATATGCTGGACGCTATGTTTGATGGCTACAACACTTGCATGTTGGCGTATGGGCCAAGTGGATCGGGAAAAACTTACACTATGATGGGACAAAAGGCAAGATTTTTTTTCACATTTATTTATTTTTATTTTTTTTTAACGTTCAATGATGGTCATAAAAAGCCTTTTAACTTTGCCATATATCATGATAGTCACCGAGCTTACAATAGCACGGTTGTGGAGAGATCAAATTTAAACATGGCTTGAGTTGAACCGATTTAAAAATACTACGGTACAAATAGTTGGTTTTGTGCTGCTGGTTTCGGAGTGCAATAGAATGCTTCGAATTTGCAGAATCGGAGCACAATTGAGTAAAATTAGCAATGGGTTCAACCAACATTAAGTTGATTTTTATTTTTATTTTGAATTTGTTCATTTGCGTTGAACTAAATGTTCATTTTGTTTTGTTATTTCGTTTGCAGAACGAAACAGGATTAATACCAAGAATATGCGAGGTAATAATTGTTTGCATTTTTTTCTAATGCTAACATTTTTAATGTGTTATGTATTATATATGTTAACGGACGTAATTTTTAAACTGATGGTACACATACATGTATTTCAGATGCTGTTTACGAAGATTAACGAAGTTATTGAAGAAAAAGTAACGTTTCGTATAGATGTGAGGTAAGATTTTGAGATTTCGCTTGATCTGAACATCATCTATTTTCATGGAATCGAAAATTGTAAACGATTTGTTTTTTTTCAAAATGATGATTCGTTTTAAGTCAAATTTGCATTTTACACTTTGTGATGTTAGTTATTTGGAAATATACAATGAGCGTGTTCAAGATCTGCTTCAAACGGCAGCCACAAACAAGAAGAAACAAAAGATCCTCAAAATACGAGAACATCCGAAACTTGGTCCTTACGTGCAAGGTTGGTGCTAAAATTTTCCAAAGATTGGTCGTTTTGTTTGTTTTGAATTGTACTGTAAATTGGATTGGTTGTTTAATCTTCAGATCTCACGAGGCACAAGGTTACCGATTTTCAGACGGTTTTAGCATTGGTTGATAAAGGAAATGAAAATAGGTAAGCGTACCGAACTGTAAATCTTATGTTTTACACATTGGTTGCTGTATCAATCGTACAGGGTATCCACAAGGAAATCTAAACATTTGGAAAATGTTCATTATATCAGGTTATATAAATGTGATGCATGGTGGAACGGAAGCAGAGACTAAAAAAAGTTTATATAGGAATTTGGTAGTGCGTGTCAGAGCCACAGTGGCGCTGCAGTCAATGTTTTTCCAATATGATGACTGAACATAGGTTGTGTGGTGATATGCAGAAAGTGACGGACACATGGGGGAATTTAGAGTTAGACTACATAGACATTGTTTGTGTCACCAAAGGTGCCCATGTGTTTAGTGCACTGAAGTTGTATTTTTCTTTTATGAAACTCACAGGTTCATCATCATTTCCATATTTAGTTATGGTTATTTGTGTATTTACCTTCAAACTATATGTGATTGAACTGCTTAGAACTCATTGTGGACACCATGTGTGTGAATCTATAATGGAGATCTATATACGGAGTATATAGAACAGGGTATAACGGACTGATCATTATTTTCTTTATTCAACAGGAGCATTGCTGCGACTGATAATCACCACCGTAGCAGTCGCAGCCATGCTATTTTCACTATTAATTGCACACAGGTGAAGAGTAGTTTTCATTGAAAAACAATATCTTGATTGAAATTTTATTATTTCACTATTTTATTAGCTGATCCGATTTTATACATTTTTTTTTAGGCTAGACTAGATGCCGAACTTCCTAGTGAAATGATCAGTAAAATTCATCTCATCGATTTAGCTGGAAGGTACGTATAACAAAGTGAATTTGTCAAGATGTGTGCATGAAGAGTTGAAAATAGGTGACGGTTAGAATTAATTTGCTTCTGTGTTTTTTTTCCTCGATTTCTTTTTCCATTCAGTGAACGGGCTGGCAATGCATTTAACAAAGTACGTTTAAAGGAAAGTTCAAATATCAATAAATCGTTGGTTACTTTAGGGAATGTTATTTCTGCCTTGGGTATGGTCTCTTTCATGTTATTCATTTATTTTTTTCTATTATTTTGCTATATATACGTATGATTGTATTTGTTTCAGTAATGATTTTACACGTTAATTTTTTTGTTTGTTTACAGCGGATAAATCATTATCATCATGGAGTCTAGACAGTTTAGGTTCTTCCTTTAGCATTAACAGCAGTACCGGTGAATCGGTGGCTACCACGCCACTATGCAGTCCGCGACGACTGCGTCATTCTTTTGTGCCTTACAGGGATTCGGTCCTCACCTGGTTACTGAAAGACTCGCTCGGTGGCAATTCGAAAACCATCATGATAACAAGTAAGAATTGAAACTATCCAATTGAGCTCTGGCTGAAATACGTACAGACAACCGTGAATTGAACTTTTGCAAGCTGAGACGTCTGTACGTGTTTATTCGTTTGTATGCGAATTGCCTGTACGTTTGCGTAACTTACTTTTTTATTGTGTTAGCATTACGCACGAAATATCTTTTATGGTCATCTTCCCAGAGTTTAATAATGACATTTATTTTGTGAAAAAAAAATTAATATTTTTTTTAATATTACTTATTTTTAATATTATTAATATTATTTTAAATAATTTTAAATTTGATTCTAGCTGTGTCACCTGCTAACAGTAGCTACTCGGAAACGATTAACACTCTTCGTTATGCTCAACGGACCAAGTGCATTGTAAACAGACCAGTTGTGAATGAAGTAAGCTATGCATCATTATCATTGTACAGAGTGAGTCAAAAAGTTGTTACCGCTTATATTGAATACACATAATAATCTCCTATAAGTGGTAACATCTTTTTCACCCTGTATTAAATGAAATGTTTCATTTTTACAATATTTGTATTTGTGGGTTTTTTATTTGAAATATGTTTTGAAATAATTTTTCAGGAGCCCAACGTAAAGCTGATCAGGCAGTTGCGAGAGGAAATAGCTCGGCTGCGGAAATTGTTGCTGTCAGCACGAGTGGTAAGTTTTTCATATTTTACGATAAATCGGTTTTGTTTGTGTATGATATATTGTATTATGCAGATTATCCAGAATATTGTATTATACAGAACATTATAACATGTTGTATTGTCAATACTTATATGTCTTTCAATATATTTGTTGTAATGTGAAATGTGGCAGTTTTAACATTATATTGAATCCAAATTATTCACATTTAGGATAATATGTTATCTTCAACAATAGACGAAAATTCGATCTCGGAAATATTAAACCAGAATGAAAATAAGGTGAGAACCCAAATGGATTTAAACCAACGTTTTAGATTAAACTATTTTGCAGGTCGTGTTGCATGGATGATATAATTTATTTATTTTGTATCAACACAGGCAAAAGCATTAACAAAGTCATGGTTCGCTAAATGGCATTATCCACTAAATTTTGTAGAGGTAAGTGTTTTTTTATTTTTATAGTTTTTTCTTTAAAAAAAATATTTAGTAATGTGACATTTTTTTTATCATGTTGAGATAACATTGTGTGTGATGTTTTGTTATCAGGATTTATCCGCCGATTCATTTAGTGATGATGCAGCGCCATGCGGAGACAATCTTCTTTTACCTCATTTCATTGTTCTGGATAATCACATTCTGAGTACAGGAATTCACATTTACTATTTAAAGGTAAACATGAACAAAGTCAATCTTTTTTAGTACAGGCTACTCTTAATTTATGAATAGTTACCACAAATAAAAATGCATAATCAATGATATCTTGAAATGGAACTTGTTTGTAAATTGAGAGTTGCCTGTATCATCCTTATTACTCATAATAGCGAATTTGAGATAATTGTCGATTTTGTAGGTGGGAAGAACGACAATTAACAAGACAGACGATGCTCATAATATTGTAAAAGGTAATTATATTTTTTGGTACTTTATAGTCCTCGATATACTTTATATGCCCGACCTCGCTTATGGTGCTGCTTGTTGTACTTTGAATCACTTGATGTTCAAGGGTAGGTTAGGTAAACAAACAAAAACATATTAAATACATGATTAATGGATCAGTAATAATGGAAACAAATATGTTTTTGTTTGTTTGTTTAACTAGCAAAACTAACCTGGTTTTCCCGAAGCTCCCAAAACCCGAGTACAAGTAAGTAGCGCCACAAGTGAGATCGTTTGCTTTAACCCAAAAATTACCATATTTTTTCTTCCAGTCCTTCCAGTTAATATATGGGGTGTCCCATAATTTATCACCTCATTTTGATTTTATTGTAACTTGTGTTTTTATATCTTCAAATTTTTTATATCATTTTGTTTCACACTATTGAAAAAGAGCTGAAATGTTTTGTCAATACCAACTTTTCATTAACTTTGATGCATTTTTACAAAAAAATACAAGCGAAATTTGGTTCGATTTTTATTTTTAACTTTTCAAGCTTTTTTGGTTCTTGTAAATTAAATTTTAACAATGAACCAAACGCCTTTGGTTCAAACGTTTACCTTTTTTTTCTCAAACGCTTCAAGTTTGACATAACCAATTTTTGCTTTTTCTGTTTGTAAAAAATACACCAAAAATTAATAATAAAAAAAAAACGGATAATAAAACTTTTTTTGAATCGTTTTTAATAAATGTGAAAAAAAAATGTCAAAATAAAAGTTACAATAAAAAGAAACGGAGTGATGAATTACGAGACACCCTGTATTTTAATCTGGACATAGTCTATATCCTTGGCATTAGTGAGAATGCACATTACTTTCCAAACCGTGTTTGAAAAGCGTTTTATTTGTGGCGCACTATGCCATAACGCGTTACATAATCAACATTTCTTTCAGATTATTGTCACCTGGACTTTGATGGACGGAGCGTGACGTTCGTTCCATTACAACAGGATGGCTGCCAGATCAATGGACAAACTATTTCTGATCCAGTCCAACTTTGCCAAGGTAGGATGACGACTTGAGCTCATTTTTTATTTCTTCAGTAGAACATTACTATCTTTGGAATAAGTCATTCCACTCGGTTTCGGTACATATGTAATTTTAGCTCGTCGGGGGAAAATTCTACTCTAAATTCCGGGAAAACATTGTTAGCTAGATATAGGATCGTTGCCAGTTTTTTGTTCGTCTCGTTTCTACATGGATTTTTAGATTAATTTTTTTTCGGTGTATGCGTTTGGAACTTGCAGTGACGTAACGTCGTACATTGAAACTTGTTGGCAACGACGGTGTCGGATCAGAATAAATACGTCACATTTGACAAAAATACATTGACGCAATTATTTTTAATTTAGCCGTTCGTTAACTAACCACGTTCCATATTCAGTTTGCAGTTGTTTTGCAACGTTCAGAGCGTTGCATACGTTGTTAAAAATACAATGTTCTAATTGGTTGTATAATTTTCATTTGAGCAGCGAATTCTTGTTTGAGGATTGAATTGTGTACGAAATTTCAAACCTTAATTATGTTTTTTTATTTTACGATTAATTTCATATTTTGTTTAATTTAAAATCGAGACTTTACATAATCTATTACTCAATAGATCAATGAATTCAATTGGTTACTTTTTTTTAACCACTGAGGAAGTTGACAATTACACTTAAGAAATGCATGACACTCGGTCAAAGATGGTGTCTGGGAAAAATAGTTTTTGAAAATAACTAAATACATGGGAGTTCATGAAAAGTCTAGTCAGAGTTTAACCACAAATGCTACGTATTAAAACAAAAGTGACAAGTCCATATAAACATGGGTCTGGAAATAACACATTTATTGGTATAATTTTGTGTATTTTTGTTTATTTTCAGCGGATATAATTAAACTAGGCAATAATTACACACTGCGATTTAATCATCCGTCAGAAGTTCAAAAACTGCACAAAGACTGGCCAAACGTAAATTTATTGGTAAGTTATCGTTCAACTGTATTTTGTAATTGAGTTGGGGCGGAAAAACGGCATAAATCCACTTGCGTCATTATTTCTTAAAAATGGATATTTTATAGAACGTATTGAATCGTTTTAGACCAGTCTTATAACGTAAAAGGATTGCCTTTAATTGGCACCTTCACAATTTTTTTGGAGAAAAGATACGGAACACGACGACTATTGTAGAAGAATCATCGAAAATTTTTTGTGACTTCTTTCTTTTTGTCGCTTCACTTCCTGGTTGTTTCACTCGATCGTTTCACTATCAAAACGATGGAAAAGAGACTATGTCAACGGATTTATAAATTATCACAATATTTGGAATAATGGCGTCATTGCCTCTTTTTTAAGTCAGCTCATAACTTGCGGCCTGTCAATTCAAGTTAACAGATTTTTTTGCAAAACTTGTTCGTTTTCTTTCTATAAATATACAGTTGACCAAGAATCATTTTTCAATCTTAAATTTGAAGGGAGAAGTTTTTGCCCTTTTGTTTTTTTCAAAACTATTAATAAATAGATTTTTTTTTAAATACATTAAAATTTTGTTTTGGATACATATGAAAAAAAAAATAGTTTAAGACATTGAGCATTATTTTCATTTTAATTGATAATTTAACAATTATCAATAAACCCTGGTCTCAGATTGAATAAACACTGGTCTCAGATTTTGGTTTTATGTCAACGCTCCGCTGATGATATTACAACATTTTTAACATTACAGCATTTTAATATCGCTCGTGGCAATGTTATCTTGTATGTTGACCGTTGCTAACGTGACTTGTTTTCCACTCCACAGGGTACTCTCTCCACCAACTTTAACGGGACACCGTTTCACAACTCTCATTGCTTTTACAATGTGGAACCCTTTGCTAATGTCATGGAGTTGTTGCCTCCTCCTCCTCCTTTGCCTGACCGTGCAGCAGAAATCAATGAAAACAATGGATCCAGCTGCCACCCTCGCGTGAATCCGAGCGACCAGAACGGTCACCGGAACGAAACGAATCCCGATCGCAAACATCCGATAATCGAAAATAACCAACACGCGATGGAAAATCTATTGAACGTTTGCAACGCTGTGCTTCCTGGATCGCTGAATTTCCTGCATGACGGTGGTGCCGTGATTCCGTCCAACGGAATGACCAACAACGCGTCCCTGCAGAAAAGTGGCGACGGTTTGCACGGATACTTCGTCGGTTGCGAAAATAATACGTTACAGCCCTTGGAAAGTTCAACGAAAGTTAAAAATTCGTTGCCTAGCAACGCCGGCGAGATGTCAAACGTAACGGAAAGGTAGGTTCCACGTTTCGTTTGTTTATATATTTTTTTTTACAATGTGCGTCATTGCCAAGTTGTTGGTTTTGTAAATAGTGGGATTTTAAAATTTGTCTATTTGAAATATGCATTTTTCACTGGGGGGGGGGAGGTGTTAATAATAGTAAAAGTCGTTTGAAGTAACTACTGTTTAAACTGTTAACTGTTTCAATTTCATTAACACGTGGTAATTGTTTTTTGTGATTAGATTCAGATCATGATTTTGTATTTATTATTTTATTTCCGGCGTTAGAAATCCCAAGCGTTACAAGTTTTAACGTTAAGGTGATGGGTTCGGCGAGGTAGCGGCATCACTGATCAATTTTTTTTAACGTGATGCACACATTTGCGTAGGGAAAGAGAGAGGAAGTAGAAGTAGCGTGTTATCAATATTTTACGTTTGATGAGTCGTTACTGCGATCTATATACGTTCTACGACACAACGCCTTGTAAGAAACTGTTCTTTTATGTTCAACTTTGTTCCATTGATTTTTCCATTGTTTTCTAGTTTCACGTAACTAAAAGTTGCACTACACTTGCGTTTGTATTCAATAATTCAATAGCAAAATATATAGCAAATAATATTTTCCAAATAAAACATAGGATTTTTTAAAACATGTGGTTAACATAGAAATTTGCTATATAAACTATATTTATTTATTCGAATATATTATTTTATTATTTGAATAAATAATACAGGATATATTTTCTAATAGTTAATATAGGATTTCCAAAATAAATCGTATTCATTCAAATATATTATTTATTCGAAAATATATTTTTTAATTACATCACTCGGTGAGTAATTATTATTATTTTTTTGTTAATATGGATTAACGGCGTACGCACATTGTAGTGATCAATTTATTGATTTTCAACATAGGCGATTATAACACCCCATATTGATTATTTTCTCTCTATCATCATAGTAATAAAGCGAAATGTAAGAACAAAAAGAATAACATATAACAAAAAAAAAGCAACATAATTTATATATACAATAACTGTTATACAGCGTATTTAAACGCTGTATAAAAGTATTTTGTTCAACATGTTGTTCGCATTTAGGTTATACAGGGAGTGGAAAGGGGTTATTTTTCTCTCTCGACAGTTCTTCTTTACAGACAAAAATAGGCAGACTTTGCCACAGTGACATTTACAGTGTGTCTGCCAGGTTTATGGAGAACATGTTGTTTGCACCATGCTCTCGCTCGCTTTTTCCTTGTCATGGTTTTTGTGAGTAATTTTGTTAAGGCATAGTTTTTGTATGTACTGTGGTTATTGCTGTGGTTGTTAGGACGTTAAGTCAGGTGTTGTTTTTTAACCGTTTTGTGTGAATATCAATGAATTATTTAAGTATTTGAATGATTTTTGTTTTTTTTTTGTGTCTGGGTTGCTGTTGTCATAAAGATGATTATTTCTAGCAACAAGAAAGTAGGACAAATGCTTCCACCGAACTGCTCCGGTTTTTGTTGGATTAATTTATTTTTCACTACTGTTGAAAAAATAGATTGATAGGGGTTTTAAAACATTATTTGTGGTTAGCTTTTATCTATATATGTATAATTGAAGGGCTTCGGGCAATATAATGATAAGCCAAAAATGACATATTTTTTTTTTTCACATCAAACTGTTCCTCGGGATTGTTTGTAGCTTGTTACTCTATCACTTTCTGAATGTTTTTGAGAAAATGACAGCGTAATTATAGAGAATCACCTTGTTGTTCGTGTTGCTCCCCTGAACACTTTAAATAAAAAATCTGGCTTATCATTATATTGTCCGAAGCTCTTCAATTATATAATTGTTTAGGCTTTATTTCTTAAAATGTGAAAATTTACCAAACCCCAAATCTCGAGTTATTTTCACATGCATAAAATTTTTTATTTCATTTTATTATGATTGTTTAAAATTTTGTTTTGCAATTATTGAAATGTGAAAAATATGAAAACTTATTAAAATTTGAAGTAATTTTGTATTGGCATGCAAAAAATTATCGTACCAGGTATATAAAGAACTCATAAATCGTGGAGTGCAATTTGTAAAGATCATCACTTGTTGTTGGGCTATAATTCAGCTATAAATAATGTGTCATAGTGTAACAACTTTATTATTAATAAACATTATTTTGGTATATTTGATATATTTAGTTTGTAAACTAATACTAGGCATTAAATATGTATATTTTGCATTTATCGTGATGAAGCATAATATTTTTTTTTATAGTAAACGTGAGTTCACGCATTGCTTAGTCATGACATCCACAATTCAAACACATTATTACCAAGCATCTCCCCTTGTCATTTATTGTGTATATACACACAATGACCTTTTTTTCTCACACATTATTGATTTCGAGCCACGACTACTTGTTTATCACACGAGTAAGTAGCTTTGTAATCGGGAAATGAAATGAAAAGAGCTGAAATCACTTTTCACTGCAGTCTTTGGAAGTGTTTGGCTTTCATGGTAGTTTTATGAAAATTGCTTTACTGTGATCTCCTTGTGTAAGTGATATTATATAATAATAATAAAGATATTTTTGTTGTTGCAATTATTGTTCCAGAAAACCGACAGAACAGACGTGCGTGGATGATCCTCTGTCTTCTGAAACATCATCATCACTTACTACATCCATTTCACCTGGCACTCACTGCTTATTCAACAGTAGCTTCCATCATAATTCATCACTGTCATCTGCAAATGATCTCACTCCAAATAGAAGTCTTCACTCTGAAAAATGTTCTTCTATGGGACATGATGAGGGTACGGTAATTTTCATTTATTTATTTTATTATATTTTATTTATTTATTTTTTTGTATATACAGCATTCTTCGATTACTGTTGTTTATTTTTGTTGCTGTAAAGTTGCTAATTTGTTCTTCAAGCACTACAGTAATCAAAATTATAAGAAATTGATTTCCAATAAGATTGAATAGAAATCATAATATATAATTTCCAATGTCCATAATAATAATAAGTTGAGAGTCTAAAATTAATCTAAAATTAATTATTTATTTTATAATCGAACAGAGTACAACCAAGGGATCGCTGTGTATAATTACAATGCAGTGATTTCTTGGTTAATGGTAGCAGAATTGTTACATAAAAACATTTTTGAGTTTTAAATCATTGATATGATATGATTTTTAAATCAAAAGTTTCATTAATTCAACGTCATGAGGTCCTCAATTTAATGCGAGGGTTATATTATTTCACACAGAGATTAAAGTTGGTTTTATTTTCCATTAATGGCTTATGAATGTATTATATTACTGAAACATGGTATACATAATGATGATTACCTTGAGCATAAAAAAAAAATTGCAAGCCATCTAATTCAAACACAAAAAGTAAACTTCGGAAGCCCATAAAAGAGAATCGTCGATTGGCTGAGGCTTGTTGAGTCTCTTCAAACATTGATTGACCAAAATTGACAGCCATGTGATGTCGTAACCGTGTTGTTAATTGAAAATTCATTTACTCATAGAACAATGAAACTATGCGAGGCAGACGGCTCTTCGATCGATCTTGAGCCAAGGAATCGACGTTGATTTTTAGTTTTGTAATTAATTACATTTGAAGGGTTATTATTTATTCAATTATGAGAACTGATTTTTGTTTTGTTTTGTTTTTTGTTTTAGATTGCTTGGATAGCCATGTCAAATGTAAAGAAATTTCAAGCAATCACACAACAGGAAGACAAGGATTGCACAGCGAGCACTTTTGCCGTGAACATCACCATCACCACTGCTGCATTAGTCAACTGAGCAAATTGCATTCGAGTCTTTCCAAAAATGGACACAGTCGCTGCTCGTCATTGACAGTTTTGTCCGAGAGCACAGATGAGGCGTTGATGACTGCAAGTTCCATCAACTCGAGCTGCGAATATGGCTGCAGGTCACAACACAAGTGGAAACCTAACGGAAACTGCAGTCCTTTCCAGCATGGTGTTGCAGAAATCCAGGAAGCTGATTCGTTGTCTTCAGTTTTGTCCGAGGACTCGGGAGAGATCTCCTTGTCGTCCAGTTTCTGCAGTCACCCCGACGAATCGATTATGTTCGATGGCAAGCGATGGCAGGTGAACGTAGATCCAGTTCTCAACAATCAACAACGGACGATAAAAGACGGTGGTGAATTGAAATTGTTGCGATGTGATTTTTCCTCAAATGCATTAAACTATGAAAACGATGTTTTTCTCCGACTGAGAAACCTGCTGAAAAGCAACAATTTGAGGATTGTGGGGAAGAAACTATCCAATGCAAAGTTTAAGAAATGTCACAAAGGCAGCGATCGATCGACGAGTCCGGACTCACCATTTTGTTGCAATAATCACGTTCGGGGTCAGACGTTGAGGCAGCGTAGAGTTGTGTGCGCGAAGCGGAAAAACGTGAAACACCCGAGTCCGCAAAAGTGCTGGAACACAAGTTCCAAACTTCGAACTGCTTTAGTACGTGCATACTTGAAAAATGCGTTATCAAAATCGCACATGCTCAACTCTGTGAATACCAAAAACATCACCACAACTTCTGTACATAGCAAACTCAAGGACGATGTTGCCCTGGTGTGCAATAACAGTTCCGAATTATGCAAAGTTATCCAATCTAGTCAGAAAGGGGAGATCTTCTTCAACAGCGATCTAATGAACGATATTAAAAATTTCATCAATTTGACCAAAGATATAACGGACAGTCAACATATCACACGAATGCTAGGAAAAGATACACGTTGTGCTGCTAAATTCACCGGTTCGGAACAAACGGTGGACACTGCCAAGATTTTAAACATCATCAAGAATGTGAGTTGTGATAATAAAAGCCAGCGTTCGAGCGAAGCTCAAACCTTTCCCAATAAAGCCGCAAGTGCTAAAGAGACAAACCTAGAAAACGTTAAACAGTTAGAACCGAATTCGGTAGTAATGGAAGAACACGAGAATACTAACATGGGTACTGTGGCTCAACTTGCTAATAGCTCAACAGCTTCGGAACAAATGATGTTAGCAAATAAAGTTGACAATGGTGAAACTGTTGTCGATGACTCCGACACTGACAGTCGCAGTGTTTGTGTTTCTGTAAAAACTGGCGACGTTGTTGCCAGTGACTTCTCCGGAGAGCTGAAAAGAACATTAAGCCTTTGCTTCAGTGCAACTCCAACTACTACAGCGAATAGTAATCATGAAGAATGTACAAAGTCCATTGTAGATTCACCTGAACATAGTATAGAAAACACAGACTTCTCTGAGAAATGTTTGAAAGACTCCAGTTCAGCATGCCTTTCGTTTAACCAGTTTATTGACTCAAAGCCTCAGAGCACTCCAGTGTCTTCTGCATTGTTATTGCCTTCGTTTAGAAGCCCTGAAATAGTTGTAAAAGATGATTCAAGTGCTTTAGTTTTACACGAAACTCCTTGTGCAGCTGTTCAATTCAATTGTCCTTTGATCAGTTTAACTGGCGAAGAGAGCTCGACGGTCTCTAAAACCAACGACGGTTGGTCTGATTCTTCAACTACACCGAATTTCAACTTGTTGGGGGTTTCGTCGCCTGACACGGAGCTGAAACGCACGTTGTCCAACAGCGACATCCAACAGGCTTTGCAGGCGGAAGGCTTTGAGGGTGCGGCGGTGGATCCGTCGTTTTGCCCTCCGTTGAGTCATCCGCCTAAAGTGCGCACCAATTCCTGGCCCGAACCTTCGCAACTCAGTTTGGAACAGTTGGACAACGAGATTCAAGATCTCCAAGACTGTTTGAAGGTGGACCTTGTCAACGAAGTTCTCATCAACATTGGCAACGAAATGGATCCTGAATCCGTTGCGAATCCCAGTGAGCCGTTTGAACATTTTTCTCTGAAATCGGAAACGCAGGAGCAGTTTAGCGACAGTTTGGAAGAGAACGACGACAAAAGCAAATGTTGGCACCAGTCGAAATACTTCAACAGCAACGCTGGTGGCGGCCAACAGTTTGAAAATCCTTGCGGCAAGGAAACGCCAATCGTGTCTGCAGAAACTTCTGGGCGCCGCTCTTCCTTGAAACTTGTTCGCCAAAGAGCTCGTGTCGGTCTTTCTATCGACGGTGAGCATTCTCACGAAGAGGCTACTTCGTCCTATTCTGACGATTCACTAGACGAATCGAAAACCAAAAAACGCAAAGAATTGTCTCCTTGCAAGAAAAAGATTCAACATTCACCAGTAAAGTCGCATAAAAGTAGAAAGGAAAACAAAGCCACCGAAAGTAGCAAGTTCCGCATGACTAATGAAAAGGACTCTCAGCCTGAAACTTCTAAAGCTAAAAATTCCGACGGGTCCGTAGTAGACGATGTCAGCGTCTCCTATTCCGACGATTTTGAGTCCGACGACGAGACAGATGACAACAACACTAAAGATGTAGATGACGACGACGACGACGATGAGAGCATTTCAGACGAAGAGATATTTTATATTCCAGCCGATCCTGGCAATCCCAATTGGTCATTGTATTACGTTTCATCGGACGATAATGATGTGGAGAAACTCTATCATGACAGTTTAAAGCAAAATAATTCATATGATAGTTCGGAACGGCCTGTAACAGCGGCTGTCGTTGGTTCCAAAACCCATTCCAAAAGCACGGTGGACAATGCCGATTGCGAGAATCACGAAGTTCCGATTCCAACGGACCAACAAGTCGGCAGTGAATTTCTCAGCGACGATGGCTTTTTCGAAGTTGACGACGTCAGCAATGATGGCTCTAAACAGGTGGAGAAAGTCACACTCACTAAACTTCCTCCGACTCGTTCGTTCACGCCGGTGTCTACGAGAGACATTGACGAATGGGAAAATGAAGACTTCTCGATATCTCCATCCACGAATGGTAGTTCCGGTGAAGAAGTCTTCATGGCAGACGCATTTTCTTACTGCCCGGCATCGTCCGTTGACGTCTTCATCGATTACAGAATGATACCAACTCAGGAACGCCGTCGTCTGTACACCATTCCCGAGTTAAGTTCGGAGTATTCGTCAACACCGAGCGACGGTATTATGGGCAATATGTCCGAAGTGGAAAGTTTACAGGCGCCTGATGATCCGACCGTTATAGATAACCTACCGGATGAACTGGACGAATGTCAGGTTCAAGCTGAAATTTTAAAAGAAATTCTCTGTCATCATGCAGATGATCCTTCTGAGTACGATCCTGTTGATGAAAACCATGTTGAAGTTCAAACCGAAAGCGAACGTGAAATCATCAGCTTAAACACCGATAATGAAAATGTTGACGTTCCAGCTGAAGAACAACTAATAAATGCTGACAGCGAAAAGGACGAAAATGACGTCGACTGTAAAGAGTTGTGGAAACTCTACAAACGATTCAGCGAGGAATCGGACGAAGAAGTTGACGGTAGTAACGATAAATCCAAGGGTGCAGACGAACAGGCAAATGCAGACGGTCTAGAAACTTGTCAACAAGATGTGAACACATTGCTTCAAAGTCTTGAAATAATTCCTGCCGAAACTCCCAGCTCATCTCAAACCGCTCAGAATGTGCGATGTGACGAAAAAGACAAAAGCGATTCAACTCGGAGTGATGCGGCAGAAATTGTTGGTATCAACACGCTGAATAAAGATGTTTCGATCGATTCGGAAAATGGCAATTGTGAAGCAAAACATTTACAATTACATGAAAAATTGGAATTTTCGGATTCAAAAATCTCCATTACCAAAAATTCAAATGGCATCAATGAAGTGTTGGATAAATCTACAATTATCGAGAATCTTTGTCAAGGACAATGCAAAGAAATTCCATTCAATGGTAGAATTGCCATTCTAACGGAAGATAGTGAAATCAATAATCCCACCAATACCATTAGTCGAGAGTGTGTTGTCGAACACAACAAAGAGACTGGAGAAAATGTGTATATTGACTTATTGACTTGCGTTATGGTGAATGAATTGAAAGTGGCCAAAGGCTCTGAGCTATTGTCAGGAAATGCAAATTGTAAAGAAGAAATTGATTCACACGATGGGCATTCTGTAAATTTGAACTATGATGTTGACAATTGCACTAGTGTTGATAGTGCGACTAACATTGTCAATGATGACACATTAAGTATATTTGAACATCATGTGATCACATCTACATTAACAGAACCACATCAAACATATTTAAAAACTAACGAAAAACCAGTGAATGATGATCTCATTCCATTTTTGTCATTACAATATGAAGTTAAAAAATGCAGCAATGCTTCTGAAGCCGATTCTGATTTCCTTGTAAATAATGCTGAAGAACAAGTTTTTGATCTTGAATTGAGCGAAATTGGTGACGAAACGTTGCTTAGAGGGAATATTGACATTGAATCCAGAATGAAACAACCTCTTCTTGACACTAATTTGCCGCTAAGCCACCATGACTTGCACAATGCCATTGATTCTTTGCAAAAACCAGTTGACGACAACAAATTTGAGAACATAAAAAGTTCTTTGAATGGTGAGCATTCATCAACATTGGCCGTAGAAAAATGCTTCAGGGAAAATGATGATGATGGTGATCACAAACAAAGTTGTGTTGTGAGTAGAGTTGACAACCTCACCTTCACTCCACCCACGCAAATAGAAAAAAAAGTTGATGATGACAAAGCAAAGTCTGTAATACCATCTGTGGAAGGAGATGCGCACTCATTTGGTTCAAAGAGTGACGAGTTCATGCTGAGTTCGTGCTTCATTGGTCAATTGTTGCAAGATGAAACGGAACTTTCTTCTCCTGAAAAGGAGTTAAACTTTGACTTTAATTTCGATCAAGATCAAACCATCATTGACAAGGTTGCCAAGGATGAGAAGATTCCTTTTGAATCGTTCGATTTCATGGCCGTTAGTGATAATGGCACATCCTCGGGGTTCCACCCTGATGTTGTCAATGATTTATTGTCCTCAGTTCCGTTAGACCAACCAGCTTGCAAAGACGATCGGGGGAAAACTACAATTGGCCATTCGAGTTTGGCGATCGATGCGGACGTTGAACTGCTTCATTCGACAGAAAACCAAGTGCAGTCAGCGTGCCACGATGAACAGTGGAACTTTGAAACTTGGCTTTCCCACCTACCATATACAGATGACCAGACTAGTGCAGACGATGTGGATAATCTGTTAGAAAATGTTGCCTGTTTCATTTCGGAAGAAGTTGGTGCTGATGCAGACCAGTTTAATTTCACCAAAGAAGACGCAGCCGTGATAGCTGCTCTTGGAACCTCCTTTCATTCAGATATCTTTGGGTGCAAAGAAGCTTCCGAATCTGATGATTTAGAAGAAACGGATGCCGGTTATACCACTGCTGAAACAAACGCTGTTGCTTGCGTTCATCCGATCCAAGCTAACAATTCCCTTTGCAGAGGAACGTCTCCAAGTTTTTCTTGGGTCGAGCAACGATTCGTTCATGAAAGCAGCATCACTCCAGACAGCTTGGAGAGTTTTCAACAAAGTGAACACGAGCCTTTGACGTCGTGGCAGAGCAGTCGCAACACTGGACAACCTTCTCTGTTCACGATTCGCACCAGTCCAGCACCCTGCAAACAGCCGCTGAACGTTCCACCGCTGATCGAGGACCCTTGGGGTGCATCGAGCGATAGCATCACGTTTGTTTTTGTGGGTCCCAACCTTCCGCAGGCAGGTAAAAGCAGTAGCGACCCATCGGCTGTTTTGGGTTACGTCGACCAGTACAACGATCCTGGGGTTCTCATGCTC
Organism: Cryptops parisi; assembly: GCA_034695005.1. Classification (NCBI taxonomy): domain Eukaryota; kingdom Metazoa; phylum Arthropoda; class Chilopoda; order Scolopendromorpha; family Cryptopidae; genus Cryptops; species Cryptops parisi. The sequence continues at coordinate 2,741 of JAQIWH010002856.1, read as the reverse complement.
AGGTCGGCATCCCTAGACTGCATCAATCGACGCCCCAAATGCTTCGGGATGCTTCCATACACTCTCAACACACGGGCATCGTCGATGGAATCAATGATCCCGGAAGATCTGATGGGAGTCGTGGAAAGAGGGAGAATTCACGAAATTTGCCCGGATGAGACTAACAATCGCATCGTAACATACCAGGAGGTGAATACTACTCCTTCCAAAGCTTACAGCCAGAGTTCTGTGATCGACGAGAAGCAACCCAAAAAAGCAAAGAAAAGCGTTTCTTGGGGGGATCTGAGTGGCTGTGGGTTGACGGTCCCAGGTCAGCGTTCTATGGTACCAGCACCGTTTTCGTTGAAACCGATCATCAAGAAGAGCGAATCGTCGAACACTGACATGGCATTGCTAGATGACACCAAAGAGACAAACAAAAGAGATGAATACACCGATAATGATGTAGAAGAAGATCTGAAAAATTCTGCTTTGTATTCTCGCATCCAAAAGAAATGTCAATTAGTGGAAGGACAAAGAACAGCACCACCTCCCCCACCCGCGTTTAAATTGCAGTTGCCAAATCACGTCAAAGCGCGGATAATGAATCGTTCCCAATCAGAGACACTGTTGAATACCTTGGATTCGGCAAGCGCCGAGAATGACGATGTTAAAAATGAAAACAAAACCGAAAATGAACCTGTTTCGTCAGAATTGCGGACTAGTGAGACGGCGATGGTTCATTTGCCATCGATGCTGGCTCCATTTACATCGGTTGTGGAACAATTGTTGTCTTCGAAAGAAGCATCGAACATTGCCGCCAAAGCAGTTGCTCTGCAAGACAAAAGCTTGAATGGAAATTTGAAAGATCTGTCAACTTTCCTAATGGAGACGAGTAACTTTTTCCAACAACTGAGTCATTTGTGCGACCGAAATGGTTTAAACGTCAACAATAAAACCACGAAACATTCGTCCTGTTGCGTCGATGCATCGACTCAAACGGACGTACCACAGAAAACATCAGTAGCTACCAATACAATAGCGAAAGCTGAAAACGGACTGCGACCAGACTGTGTTCTCACACCGTTAAATGATAAGCGACTGTTTGATTTATTTAAACCAGTGTTGAATCAAACGTCTTCGTTCGGTGGCGAGTCTGTCGTCAATTCGCAGTGTTGCTCGTCGGTCGACTATCCCGACATCACTTCTTCGTATAACGTGTTGCAGAATGATCAACGGCGACCTATGTCCGCTAGCTTGTCTTCCATTCCGCATGCCGATTCGGATTCGGTCTCAGGGTCTCCTCCATCATCAACTAGCGTCGGTCGAGCGGTGCAGGTGAATACTCTACTCCCCCGCACCAGCTTCAAACGCTCCTGGTTGCGACGAGAAGCCTGCTTGCGCAAAGAGCTGGAAATCCTGAGCAAAGAGAAGGAAAGCGTACTCAGCCAGTTGGAGAACTACTTTGGAAACGGTAGCGGTGGCAACGGTGATGATACGTCCCCTTTGAGCCCCGGGAGTCCCGATAGTCCTCTCTACCTGTTCACATACCACGAACGACTCCAGAACGCGTGCGCACGCATTGCGAACAAGTTGGAGAAGCATGCGCGTCTCGGAGCTAACGAGGCTCTGGAAAAGCCACCCGTGTCGAACTCACTGTCATCTTTCCCGTGTTCGGACGGTTCTTCGCTCAGCATTAGTTCAAGCGATTACGTCCCGTTGAGTCGAGACAAGGCCGCGCCGAGCAACAACTCTTGGCTGTCGAGCGGTTACGCTTGCTTGAATCAATCGAGCGATGGTTCTTTGACTTCACTCAACACCTGTGGCAGCGAGCCAGTACGATTGCGTCCCAGAGATTACAGGGTCCAGCTGGTGAACTTCAGGCGCAATCTGATCGACGCCACAAGGAGTAGTTCGCAAAACTCGTCGACGAAGGTCAAAAGCAAGAAAACGGACTCTTCTTCCTCGTCGTCGTCTTTACTCGAACAGAACGGAGCCGACGGCAATTCGTCGGCCGAAGACATCCAAGCACTTTTGCGTGAGTGCCGTGTAGCCAGGGCGAAAGCGCAGCGAGAGATAGAACTCGCTCAGCAGCAACTGACAGCACAGCGCTCGGCAGTGAGAAACTTGGAGACGGTGCTAAGGCATCGGACATAGTGAATGGTTTCTTTTATTTTTCACCGTTGTTTAACAGTCAAAGTGTGTAATCTTAAAAATGTGTCATTGAGCAATGACTTGTGATACGATGCTAGTAATCGTGATCCCAATGTGTGATGTCAACTTTTCTTTTTTTTTTTTGAAGTGGAGCATCACATTTGAACGAAGCAGCAAGTTCATGCACTCATTTATGTGATTTGAACAAACGGCCCAGTTTTACTATTATTTTAACCAACAACTATAACGCTCACACCAAGTGTTGCTTATGTATCATTTCAGAAATTCTTGAAACCAAGTGAAACTTTCAAGTTATTATTTGAAAAAAAGGACTGGATTAGCCAACGTTCAAGATTGCCATAATAATATCTAAGCGTATGTGTCAAGACACGCGTTTATCAATATAATCATTTTTGTTTTCCACGGGAAAACAAGTTTGTCTGTACCAAGTGCCATTGTCACGGGTTGTTTTGATTTTCTTTTACCAATAATGTTCCATTTATCGTATTATGGTGAATACCGCATTACCTTGATACACTTCTCGATAAATGTTCAAATTGTATAACAGTGCTGCTCAACCTCTTTATACATGGGAGGTACTTTTTTTT
>JAQIWH010002855.1:0-22434 GCA_034695005.1 Cryptops parisi | reverse complement strand
GCTATCGATACCACGTGGAATGTTTACTACTAGATTCCCCGTGGTTACCATACCTACCACGGGGGTTACATTCTAGTTGTTTAATAATTACCGTAAACATCAATCACTGAAGTAATTATTTCTAAATCTAAATAGAAACTAAAGAATGATGCAACTAAACGAGTTAAACGACAAACTAGAAGTTATAACACCTTTTAAATACGTATATTGGCTGATAAACAACTCAAGATTTTCTAAACAAATTATATTAACCTACAACTGAAAACTGTTTAATTAGTTATATTAATTGTGAAAAAACTACATAAAATTGGATATGTTCTCACTTATTTTTAAAAAATCGAACTCTATAAATACAAAACTGAAATCAGTTAGTTTACAAAGCTTAAAAATAATTTTACAAAATGGTGATCATCATCTGCTTTAGCGTTTCCAACCATTTCATTGTGTTTTGAAGCTACAGGGAATCAACACAAACCCAATATCCTATTTTTATTATCCACCAAAACAAAACTAGTAAAAAGAAATAAAATTTCGAGTGTCTACACGGTAAGAAAAATAATATAACAAAAAAAATCAAAAAGCTCCGATAAAGAAACTTTGATTTCAATCAGGAAAAAAGCAATAAAAGAGCAAGAAAAGTGGACACTGTTGTTGATATCGTTGTCTAGGTCAAAGGATGTCAGTCTCACCCCCACTCTAAGGCAGCTGGTGAGCAGAGGACAACCCCAAGAAAAATTCAAGTCTCAAGGTATAGAATTGATAGAACTGAGTCGAAACGGAAGCTGCTATTGCATTCAAGTAGATATGTCAGGCGTTCCAACGAAAACGTAGTTGGATGTATGCAAAAGCTGCTATTGGAAAAAGAACAGGAATACGAGACTACGTCTAGAAACGGAAAGTTCTAAACGGAAGGCACGCCACCGATGTAAAAACCCTTGTAAAAGAGTACCATGTATAAAACGAATAGGAGAGTTGCTTTGGAAATGAAGAGAAATAAAATCAATAAACAAGGGTACATTGGAAGTAAAAAAAAAAAAAGACTGACATGGCTGACCTATCCCATTGAAAGATATTGACTTTTTCAGAAGCAGAGAAAAAATTGTTTTTTTAACTAAATCAAGAATGAAATGAAACTAGTGATACAAGAAATACAATCATGACTTATTTTTACAAAACAAAACGTATAAAAGTGAAGCAATAGACAAGTTTTTCATCTTTTAACTAAATCATTAATATAGAATACAAATTGAAAATTCTACTGAACAAACATAATATACGAGCACGAGTTATTGACACAAGCAAAGAATGAATACAAGCAAAAGTTACTAAAACTTTAATATGCAAAAAAAGTGAATAAAAGCTTAAAAAGCAACCGGTCAGCTCCACTTTTTGCCCAAAATCATTTTTTCAATGGACATAATTGTTTCGAAATTCTGTGTCGTTTGGTGCAAGAAAGGGGCCAATCTGATGCTTAAATACCGAAATATTATTATAGATTAATCTGGCAGTCATTGTTGAATGTCTAAGCCAAAAAGCCAAATTAACTTCATAGCTGTCCGGAGGCTTTTTATTATTTGTTGTGTATTGGTTTTAGAACAAATAAAAACAGCACCATTTCTCATTTTTTTATTGTGCAAATAAATACTCTGCTGTATATTGCCAGTAAAGTATTTTCGGCAAAAAATGTATTAACAAAGTGATTTGTACATATTTAAATAATTTATTTGGAACATTTTGCATACTTTACTGTTCAAAACAGTTTTTTGTCGACACTGAATATGAAAGTAGAGCTGGTCGGTTACCGCCCCGAGCCCCCCAATTAGAAACATGTCGACTGATTACAAATAATGTTATCTATTAAGGTGGTGTCTACTAAAGCCACCACCAGTATCGCTAAAAAGTACGAAAAGTACCATTGGTTATATTTTTTCTAAATTATTATACAATGAAACGATATATAAGCCTGCCTGAAAATAATGTAATTTTTATCCTGATGTAAATATCATGAAAACTCCAACACTTTCACTTACGTTGCACAATAGTGCATGGGCGGAGCCGCGCGGGTATTTGCTAATACTGTTTCAATGCTCAAGATCGCATCGACTTTATCAATCTTGCTGACAAATTACACTGAAATTAAAGAGTACAAAAAAACCTGGATTTTAACCACCAACATAAAACAACCACAAAATGTTTTTCCCAGTTGTTGACATGTTGTTCATCATCCATATCCTGCAGTTGATTTTTTTTTTCGTATTACTTTTTCCTTTTTTGTCCTTGTACCTCAGTCACTATTCACCTCATCAACAAGCTAGCAATCAGATTAGCTTGCTCGTCTGCCGAACTCCTTTGCTCAAATTATCACCAATAACTGATTGTATTACTATTTAATTAGGAACCCTGTCCATCTTCGACATCCAAACGTCTGACCAACCACCAATAAAATCTGTTGGAGAAAAAAAAAAGGGGGGGGTCGAAACAATAATTCTACTCTATCACCTATTGTTCGAAGATTTTTCTCAAAAGAAATATCGGCACATTGAAACTCTCAACTCTTAACTCGGGAGCTTCATTTTCCTACTCGTTATTATTCTCCGCCTGTTTTACAACAGCCAAAATTGAAAAGCTCGAGGTGCACGAAAATGGTGATTGCAGTTTCTCATTTCCTTTACACGGAGTTTTTTTTTTTTTATCCGAAATAGCACCTCACTAGTATAATTGGATTTCACTTATCAATCTCGGAATAGGTTTCAACTGACAACGAGATGCATTCGCCTACGTGTGCAGATTAAAACTGGCATTAAATGTATCGGATAAAAACTTAATAATTAATAAGTGCCAGTTAAGAGCTGCTGTAAATTGCAACAGCTGTTTTCCAAACGCCAAGATATTCAAGCAGTGTCAACTCAAAAATTAATCAATAGTCATTTAGACGTGATGCGCATTTTCAAACCGAATGAATGGTACACGAACGTTGAATAGTAATTACCAGGAAAAACCAAAATCATCAGATAATCCGATATTTCCGGATATCTGGTACATCTTCTACCTAATGAATATGCACGATTAGGAAGCAAAGGTCACCTAAAACGTGTAATTTTAACTATTGAATATACAGTGTGAACCTAAATTCGATGCACAAATTCAAAGGAAAAAATAAGAAGTCGAGGGGAGTAACTTTCACCATGTTCAAAAGTGCATGGCGTCATCAAAGAACATGCGTAAATAAGGCACAGGTCAATCATTTAATCTGGCAATACACTACATCAGTTAGATTAGTTGTTAACACATAAGTTACAAAAACTGGTAAAAAAATGCGGCCTTGTACTTGAATACACATCGTGACTGCCTAACATGCTCAACACTCCAGGCATTGTACGTATGATCTCAGTGGCTGCATGTACTCGGGCAATGTGGTGCTCTTCAAACTCAACTGCTGTCTCGTATAGCTAGGCTTTTGGGCCCAATTCTAGCTATCGCGCCCCGGGTCATTTTTCAAGTACCCCTCTCTCCCGACATGTGCGCCTAATTTGTACACCCTCTTGAAGACATTTAACACATGTACTTTTGGACATGGATTGATTGGTCAAAATTATTGTCCTCGATTTCCTCTAAATTTGCGCGCATCTAATTTAATACATTCTACTTTAATCATACGGTAGAATTAACACTAACAGAAATTACGACATCCTAACCAAGTATGTGAAAATTACTCTGAAATACATGTACACAAGTTACATTCCGGAAAACCTAGTATAAAATCTCGTATATTAAAAATCGAATGAAATACTTCAGCATTCAGAAATTACTGAATTTAGAAGAAGCGTATAACAATTTCTAGCATATGCCGAACGTATGAGAGGATTTTTCTCGTTGCATTTTAGTAAATTCGCGTATCAAAAACTTGATGCAAGTGTCGAGAATGCTCCAATCTTTCACTTACATACTTTACTTCGAAACAAGTTTTAAAATTATTATCACGTACCATATCTAATAATAACAGTAGGTCTTATACTTATATTAATAATAATAATGATAATGGTAAAAATATATTTCGTTTTTGTGCGTGTATGGTTTCTGAACACTGATTTCGGTTTTAGTTAATTTTAAAAAACTACTTGTATTAGAGTTTAACAAAATGGGAAAAAGTAACTCGTCTCCGAATGATGATTTCATTTTTCGTGGATGAATACAACGTCTTCATTCAAGCATCTTAAATAATGACAGCAAAAATCATGATGCGTGCAAACAACTTTTTCAATCGTTACAAATTGCTAAGACAGACGAAAAATTGGAAAATTCATTTTCGCTTCGTTGCCATTTTTGTCTTCAAGACCGATGGTGGCATAAAACATTTCGTTAAAAGGTCGAAAACAACTTAAAGCTCAAAGAAAAAAAATTAAAGGGAAGAAAAAAATAACCCCCAGTTTTTTCCTCTAATCAGCTTGATTCTTGTTTTCTAAAAAACAAAAGTTCCTAGTAGGCACGTTAACCAAGGGTGTAATTAATGACAAATTTTCTAGACGACTTGCCCTAAAAATAAATAAAACGTCTACATGAACTAATGCTGATTAAGTTCAAATCACGTAAATAGCCCTACATTGAAATTAATCACAATTCCAACGTTGCTCAATTTTTTTGTGAAAATTTCAGTCAATTTGGTTTGTTTTTATTCATGTAGCAGTAAATGACACATAAACGTTCCTTCCAAAATGTAAGTCAACAGCAGGGAACAACACTGATAATGTATGAGAACATAATTAGTCCGCAATGCAATAGCAGGAAGCAAAAATGTCTTCATCAAAACGTTATTTTCTTCAATGTTGTGAAATTATCGAGTTATTACCAACACAGCGGCAATTGATCAAACGAAATAATTTCGTGTTTCGGCAAAATTACTCAAAAAAATATAAACATACCTATTTATCTGGTAGTTTTAACTTGAACCTAATCTATTATCTATATGTTTTAAGATAAAACGCAGACCAATTTGCTGACAATACAGCACGCAACTTCGCATGCAAGACAACAATCTTTTATAAAACTCTACAACAACTTAATCAGGTACCCAACAATTTCATCAACTTCATCCTTTTTATGCAAGTTCCGATTTGAAACAAGTGAATAGAAAAAACTTCGTCTTTTGAGCCACCTTTTAACGTGACCTGGTGCTGTGCAACCAAATTTTAAAACTATTTGAACAATATTTTTGTTTGTGTTCAGTGTTTATTCGGATGAATTCACAACAATTAGTGGTTTGCCCGAATAAACTATGTGTAGTTATATCGTATAGCGAGTAGTTTAAAACTGGCAACATACGTAGTAAACCGAACAAAATGACTTATCCAACTTATTACTGTGCCAAATACAGCAGGACTCTGACATGATCTTCAATCATATATTAGCCATTCACTTGGAGTTGACATAAACCACCAACACAAATTACAATATCGGTCGATTCAATAAAATATGCAGTACCAATATATTGCAACATGTTAATTCATCTACTTCAACCAGTCTATTATAGTGTATTGCTGGTTCAGTGCTACAATTTTCCAATTTAATGAGTCTGCACCTATATCATTTTGCGTTTATAACTGTTAGATATAACAATTTGACGCTGAAGTGCCAATTCGACAATATGTCAGTGCAATTTCATTCTGGAACACATTACTGCTATATGAATAATGTTGTTCAATTGTACCAGTTTCTTGGTACACAAGTCTGTTTGTATTCGTTGTTTCAACAGTTAGCTGCTCCAAGAGTTTAACGCTGTAACTCGTCTCCATATCACGCAATTCGTTTCCCTGTGTATATGGTACTTCAAAGGGATACTTCAATCGAACTTGCAGTTTGTTTACTTTCCCTTCAGAGTAACTCAATAAGGCGAGCGCCTAGCGAATAAATTCTAGACTAAACAATGTAATTTAAAACTCAAAAATCGCTTGTTGCACAAATATAAACTTGAGAATGTGGACTGACATTTTTCGACTCTTTTCACCACTAGATGCAGTCCTCCAAAAGTTCTCGTTCTCAACTTCCTCTTACGTTCATGTCGTTACAGAAATTAATGTCCTTTAGAAAAAAGCCTCTTCTTTTTTTTACCGCTCACCCTCACCTACTATACGCCTCTCTTTCTTGCCTCTTTTCTTTTCCCTGTCGGTTTTCTGATCCGAAAATCGATGGCGACAGGGAGTGGTCACTCACGAGAATTGTACGAACATGCAAATTCCATTTGTTGTCACTCGCTTCGTGGCTGCAATATTTGCATAACCAAGAGTTTTGGCGAGTGCGGTGATGGGAAAAGAATAAAATGAAAGAAATAATGTGACAAGAACCGGACACGTAGTGCATAATATAGTTTAAGGTTATTCAAAGAAAAAGTCACGTAAGCATAAAGAGAAAAAGGAAATAAGTCATACATAAGCCAGAAATACAGTGGAAACAGGAAACTACCATAATTAATCAAATGTCCATCAATATGCATTGTAGTAGTACATAGCAAAATGATTTTTTTTTTATGCGTCCCTTAGAGACATTTATTTAAGGACATATTGGTAACATACAAACAGAGTGAAATGATATGGAATATTTACAATGATGATGACAAAAATGGAAAAATGCTTAAGGAAGCATTTATGATTGACATTTAAAATCAATCAAAACCATTTACTGTAATTTAAAACAATAACAAAAAATTGTTTTTTGAAACAACCTTTAACCTAGATTAATACTGCGCTTTTGTTCTCAATCCAAATTTTAAAAGTATAGTATTTGAAACAAACTCTTGGAAGTTATTTTTGTTGATTTGTGTTCAGTGTTTATTCCAAAAGATTCACAATAATGAATGACCGCTTAGATAAACTTATGTAGTAATCGATACAAGTATTGAGTATTATATATGTATGTATGTTAATTTATAACAATGCCTGGTTTGACTTAATGGTTGAATTGTAATGGTTGAAATGTGGTTGTTAGCGTCAGCAACAAACTACGAAAAAAACTTCATCTTCACGTGACATTTCTAGAAATCGACAAGACATTGACTCGTCAAAATTTAATAAAATTGAATGTACCGTGGTCTGTGTCTACGTTTCAAACTTTAACTCTCTGGGATATCAGGAAGTGGGTCAGAATAAGTTGTAAAGATCGCGCGCACACACAAAACGTTAAATAAGATTGTAAACAACTGACAAGCAAATTAAAATAGCTGTAGTATACTAATCAACAACAAAATAAAAACTTTAGTGATATTCAAACTACAATACATTAGTAGATTGTTCACTCTAATACGATCCACTGTATTGAGACATTGTGTACGGTATATATAATATAATGATGGATATCATATTCCAAATGTAACGCATAGTATATTCGACTAATGCAATGTATATTCAATCTAGTTTACCTATTTATGTTTGTTTACTTATTAAATTACAACGCCCACCTTTAACAAGCATTTCCATTTGTATAAATAACTTATTGAGATAAAAAGAAAAAAAGGAAAACAAATGCGATTGATTGCTAATAAATCGATGATAGACTGAAACAACTATTGTATGAATGGTTATGTTATGTTATTTTCGTCGAGCTGTTAACGAGAAAATGAGCTGTTCAATTATGGTTGACAAGGTTGAATGCAAATTAGTTTCTAATCTACGAGTGATGTTTCAGTAATCAGCATTTCACACTCATAACATTCCAACCGAAAACGAACAACTTGTCATCAGCTGTCAACTTATGAACATCAACCCAAACCTAATGAAATCCATACTTAATGATGAAATTAAATAATTAAAACGCTTTACAAATGAAACAATAATCGGCAATTGTGAAACAGTGACGGAAGTCTAAATTTCGTTATTTATAATTCAAAATTACTTCCCCGAGTACCATTAAAAGCCGGTAAAAGAGCCTGTTTTTTGTACCGTACATTTTCCATGCAATTTCTGTACACAAGTTCATCTCGATTAAGTTGGGGGAAGAATTTCCTGCAGTTGTCTGTTCGTCTCTTCTTACTTTGTCATTCACTTGGTCTCGCCTTCGTTCCATTCGCGTCACTCTTTTCTCTTGGCCTTTCGCCTTGCTTTTCCACGATTCCTTTTTCCAAAGACTTTGCATTCCAATTCCTTTGATTTAACATGCCGAAAGCGTCGAAATCTGAAGCTCGTGCGCTCACAGTTTGAGGCAACGACGGCGTTCAATTTCCATCAACCAACAGCAGCGGGGAAAGTAAAAAGAGACGACAACAACCATGGCACTTCCATTTGCTAAAGTTCGGTTGGAAAGAAAGTTGACTGTAAAGATTTCTTTCGATGTCATGTCGTCTAGACGGTAGGCTTTGGTTCTCTGACAAGTCAAACTAAAATTTTTGTTTTTAGACGAAGACTACCTTATGTCGACTTATACTCGATGTAGAAATAAGAAATTACTCAAAAAATTTTGTAACTAATAAATAGTTTAAATTCGCAGAATATATTTAAATATTTATCTTTTTTTTTGCATTCTAAAATAGTTAATTTACTTGTACCAAGGAGATGCCAGCTTGGGGTGGAGTTTAGGACTGTCACTTGAATTTTAAAGAGCACTGTAGTTTCAACATTTGCACATTCTAACATTCTGAATAAATAAGTAGGCTTCTACTATAAAATACCATAGAAATAGTTACATAAAATGACATAAAAACTAACTTTACACTAGATAACATGTGTTTTTTAAAATTTGTTTTGGATGTGATTTTTTTGAGACGTCAAAGGGTGCAATCCTAAGTGGAGTGAACAGTGCTTTGTTTCCAAGTCTTGATTCACCAAGTAAGTCTTTTAAACTCTAAAGCCCATTTCATACGTCAACTTTTTTAATCAAATTCCATCGATTCCAACTATTTTTCTGACGTTATACACACGTCCGGGCGCATTTTCGTACTTTCGGTAAAACAACAAAACAAAAGCACTTACACACGACTTAAAGTATGTGTATGACGACAGTCTGAAAACACCTAGAATCGATGGAATTTGATTGAAAACGTTTGACGTGCAAAATGAGCTTTAGAAAACAATTGTTGCGTGCATTACCAACCAAAATCTGACACTTGTGCAAGTGTATGCAGTACATTTCTCTTACATAATCATTTTATGTGATCTATATTAAACTGAAATTGATTTAAAATAATATTGACAATAAACGTAAATTTTATCTTCTTAAAAAAACAACTGTCTAGTAACATTTTATCAAACAAAATATGAGAATGATTAGCGATGATAAATATTCTTGTTTAATTTTTGTCAATAGTTGATTGAAAACTACCTTTCTAGTCTGTCATTCATTCATCAGCCCATGTCTAAATATAGACCCATGTCACAATTTTAAAACAAATATTTTTACCCAACATACGAAATTTCTCATGGATTAACAATCCATTGGATCGTGACTACTAGATAACATATTCAAGAGTGACTTTAGATTTTTAACTTCATATAAACTGTACGTCAATCTAGTCTGCTAACGTACAGGTTGGAAAACTACTTTAACGATCTTTGGCAAAATCTGCAGCATTTAGAACTTGTCCGTTTGACAATTCTATGCTTGTTTTCAAGAAAATCTTTTATATTAATTTAATGGCAGGTAGTGAAGAGCAATATTCGAGATTTACGACAGGTCCGCATTATGGCCTATATCCGTCCACAACATCCAATGACATCTTTGCACGTCATGGTGAATGGAAAGAAAATCCTCTAAGACCCATGAGTAGTAAATAGTCACATCAGTGACCGACTTTTCCCCGTCAACAACTTGTCAAGTATCGAGACAAGGGCCATCGTAAGACTAAAAGGGTTCACACGAGAGCCTTGATGAAGAAAACACTACAAAGCAGTGTATTTCTCGGTCGATAAGAACAAATAAAGCACAAAGTCCCTACTAAGCAGCAGAAAATTTGAGGAAGAAACAAAAAAAAGTGTACAACGAAAACAAAAAGAAACTAGCCACACTGGTGACAGAAAAGAAAGAAATGCTGGCGTCTACAGTGCATAAAGCAATTGAGTTTTTTGTTTTGTTCTCTTTTTCGTTTTGAGCTTAGGTATACTTTTTTCTTTTATATCTGTTTTATCTTAGGTGGAGCGTAAATCCTCCCTTATATAGTATACTACCTCAGTGGAAAAAGTTTTATATTTTGTTTTATTTCTCGACTCTTACTTTTTAATCAGGCGAACATGTAGCGAGCACCGAAGGGAACCGCCTGGCTACTTGATATTGACGAATCCCAATAAGGGACTAAAACACAAGGAAAAAACTCATGGATACTGGATGATCGGTTAGCGAACCAAAAAAAACTTAATGAACACTGAATGTCCTTTCTGCTTGTAGTCGCCAGTGGACAAAGTTTCTTATCGCATTGCTTGGTTAAAACTACTAGCAAAAGTTTTATTTGGTATTACCGGTTTAAATTCGTTCAATCTATTGAAAACTATTCCTTAAACTAAGAAGGTTTTTTAATAGAAAAACAATTATTTTACTACAAAAAGTGAAGATTCTATACTTTGAATTGAATACCAACGACCAACGACCAGGCTTTTATTCGTGAACGAACTCCAAATTTATCTTACCTGTATTCAGGCATTTAAAAATAAATGCAGTGGTTTGTACGATAATATGTGGTTAAGCTCACCTCGTGAAAATAGGAAGAATATTATAAAGGCACCCAAATCAAAGTTGTTTTTTTCCAGAAGATCAGTTTATTATACATGTATCAAGAATTGGAACTCATTACCTATTGACTGTCGGAATGCTACAACGATTGGCATATTTAAAAATAAACTGATGGAATATATTCTTCAAAAAAGAATAATAACAGTATCTTAGAAAGTTTAGTGTATGGGCATATATAGGCCTTGAGCCACAGTAATGTAATTGCATATTTTGTTATGATCTATAGCTTTGTAATTTTATACATTTCATCGGATTGTGTAGAATATAGTGTGTTCGATCTTTAAGATAATGTTTGAACTGGGACACTAGAATTATGTTCATGAAAACTAGCTTGTCTTTTTTTTCGGTGCCTCTGTAAGAGGTTATATTTGCTAACCGTTCAGGCACCATTTAAGTGAGTGACTTTTGTTTTTTTTCTTTTTTTTTCTCGTTTTTATAATATATATCTATCACAGTATCTGGATTGTATGTAATTATGATTTGTTCACTCCTTGATTAACAAATAAAAAAAATAAAAAAAGGGTTTTGTTCTAGAATAAAAGTCCGAAAAAAAAACTTGATACAATACAATATCTAACTTAAAATAAATAAAGAATGAAAGTATACAGGGGGGCGCATAGCTAGGTTAACAGAAAACATGGTTTTTTACAGTGATTTTACAACTTCGTTTCTTAATAACACGAAAACAAAAATAGACAGAATGAAACATTTCTCAACACCATGTTCATCATCTCTGAAAGTTGTTGCATGTGTGTACATGTATATGATGTGCATGTCGTAAAACTCAATAATTATTAAAAATGGCTACTTTCATAATAAAGCTAATTGCGTTGGGTGGTATAGCGAGTCAAAATCATCAACAGATACAAGAAAGTTTTAGAACAAGGTATAAACAATATCCACCAAACAGGCCTATTACACGTGCATGGTATTACTTGTCGTATTTGCGCCGGATTTTGACTCAAATACATCAGGAAACGTAATGAGCTTTCTTTTGAGGAGTTGCCATTTTTAATAATTTCTCGTTAGTAATTTCACGTTTCTACGACACCTACATGTAAACACACAAGCGGGAAAATAACTTTCAGAGATGGTGAACATGTTATTAACTGTTTCGTTGTATCTATTTTTGTTTTTGTATTAAGAAACAAAATTGTAAAAATCACTGTAAAGAACCATTTCTTCCAACTGATAACCTACTTATGTGCCCCCTGTATAAAAAAAAAATGTAATGTTAAAACTTAAAATCACTTTCAAAACGTCAAGAGATTTGAATTGTGCTCGTATCACTTACTATAACTTTCTCCAGTAACTTCCCAAGTTCAAAACTTCTGAAGATCAATGGATAGTAGGCTACAACACATGTTTTTTTTGATAACACATCATTTATGAGCAAAAATCTAACCTACATCTTACATCATAAAGAAAACATCTGTTTTGGTCAACTACATTGAATCTCCCTTTCAAAGTGTTTTTTTTTTCAGTGAATCAGCAGAAATACTTTGCATCAAAGTTTGCCTTACTCGTGTATGCTGGATAAAAAAACTGCATCTAAGAAATCCAAGAAGTTTGGCAAGTGAGAATTCCATCGATAAGATACAATTTACATGAGATGTCTATCGAAGGTTGAGACGACTCGAGAAAGAACCACACTGTACATGCTTTTTTCATAAATTTTAAAAAATATGAGATTTGACCACAGACAATGTATCCAAATATTCCATCGTCATGACTTTGGAATTTCCTCAACACAAAAAAAAAGACAAAAAAGTGAAATGAAGTTTGTACCACTACCAATGTGTCAAGAATCAAGTAAAACGAGACGGACTTTCCATCTTTTGACTTGCAAGTCTCGTTACTTCCAAGACGAAATGATTTGCCTTAGCGGAGCAAAAAATGAAAACTTTTTCTTCAAGTTTTTCGGAAGTGCAACGCACGGGGTTTCTTTCTATTTATTTATTTATTTATTTATTTATTTTTTCTTTGCATCTCATATGCAGGACGCCTTTACTTCATGGAAGAAAAAAAAATCACTTTGGGAACAAAATTTCGTTCCAACAAGTAATTTCCGTCGTCGTAAACGTTCTCAAAAATTCTTGCTCGTCCTATAGCAACCAGCAAAGACGATGAAACGATTTCGATCAAGTAAACCAGTTTTCGCATCAGGATAAAGTAACATTGCAGGAACACGCAACATCGTTTATTCTTTAAAAAAATTTGAAAACGATCAAGACCAAAAAAGTCGCGCAAGTCAAAATTATAAAACAATTCTTGTTACTAGTCAGTTAGCCAGTCAAAGCCGCTGACGGCGCTTGTAGCTGATAGGTTGAGTGTGTGTGATCGATAACGTTACGGATAACATGTAGTGTTGATGACTAGATACAAGGTCCGGTAGTTTTCGGCCGGAGGCCGGCGAACGCTCTAATTGTTAAGTTAAGCGTAACAATTTGAAATATTCTCTGCCCACACATCATAATTTCCTATAGTTATCTTTCCTAGCATATACGCCCTTTGGTTTATTACCAATTTATCAAAATTAATTTACACCCCCGTTTCCATATTTACTGATTATGTGTGTTTCCTCATTAAAACAATGTAGTTAATCGTAGGTACATAATTAGAGTGGAACCTGTATATTCGTCATTAATCCGTTCCAGAAAAACCGACGAATACAAAAAAAAATTGGAAATACATTATGAACTGACTCCAGTCTTGTTACCCAAGCCATACTTTAGCACTTCACGTCATATTTAGTTTACTTTTTAATATTTTATAATATTGTTCATCTTAAAACTGACTTTGGTAAATATGCACTTTACGTTCCAAATGGCGACACCGAAGCTATGCCCATAGAGACGGAACCAGGTTAGTAATAAAAAGTCACGAAAAGTCAGGGAACTTTTCGTGACGGATATTGAATTTTGGACGAATATTGGAGCATTATTTTGCCAAAAAATGTGATGAATATAGGGGCCGACGAATATAGAGGTTTCACTGTATTTGGTTAATAAATCCATAACCAAGTAAATAAACCCATAAGAAAATAGCAACATCAGACGGGCCTCGCTATAACCGGAAAGTACCAAAAACCCATAACCAAGTGCAAGCAATTAACACTAAACTGCTGGCGAGCCCAAAACAGGAAAGTTCCAAGTAATTTTTTGGAATATGAAGTATTAAAAAACAACTTCGTAACTAATAATTATAATTAATCGTAAATAACTTACCGTAATAACGATGACAGAATGTTCTGTTCATAGTTGAATGGTATACCAGTTGAATGATCGAATTGTCGAGTACACAATGGAGCACACAATTTTAGTTAACACAAGGTTTTAACTCAACAAGTTTTATACATAATTTTAAAATCTTGATAACATTCATGATCACTGTAGCCTATACACTCACACTGTAGTATTGAAACTGACAAAGAAAAACATTTTTTAAGAGTGGCATTTTAGCTCGATTCTGCATATGAGACTGAAAAATATAGCTCTCCAAATCTTCCAAACTTCCCGTGGGACGTGTAGCAAACAGTTTTATAATTTCCAACTAAACACACAAAACGTTTACGGTATATGTTTAAAGCAGAGGTTTACATGATCAACACATGTAAAAAGTTTCCTGTGATATCACTGAATCATCTGCTCACCAACTGATTTAAATTGTACTCTTTTAAATTCAAATCGGGAACTAAAAATCGAGAGGATTGTAGTTGAGTATGCAAATGACCACTATGATACTAATAATACAAATTCCGACTTGTATATGACTAAATGGTGTAAATACCACTACTGTGCCCCTCATATGCAATGGTTCATACCTCCCAAAAAGTTTAATTCATTATCAGCTGAAACAATTTAATTATTGAATTCAAGTAGAACCTTTCAATGCCACCTGACACAATTATTCAGTTTCGAATTTTTATAATGCCCGGTCTATAATGATAAAAATAATCTAAAAAAAAGGTTTTAAATGTAATAGTCTTTGCGTTACACCAAATCTACGCACCTGATCAATACCAGCCACATGCATTGTACTTCGACTTGCATGCATGTAAATTTTTATGTAGATTAAAAGTTTCTTATAAATTTATGTAAGCCTACTAATATTTTACGTTTGCACTAAATACATTAAAATTTGATTTTTTTTAAATAAAAAATCACAGGTTGTATTAATGAAAACAGTTGGTTTCCAGAGAACACAAGAATAAAAAAAAAAATTCAAATAAATAAATAAATAAATATTGATCACAATAGTGAAACAACCGAATTTACACAAGCCGTTTGCAAAGTTGTATTACTCCAACGTATACACTACATATAGTACATTCATACATAATGTATGTTACATAGATTGTAGAATATAAAGTCAGAAGGAAAAAGTCAAAAACTTTTTCAAAAAAGGCCTCACTTTCTTGCTCAGATACTAAACATAATTACAAACAATTCGATAGGATACTTTTCCAACACATCAGTTTCTCCTGAATGACTGGTTATTTTTGGTTGTTTTTTTGTTTGTTTTACTTTCTTGGTTTCATCTGCAATTTTTTTGTGCATTATTTTATGTATGTCATTTTGTACCATTTTGTACCCTCTTGGTCCTTGTTTACTGTTTCAAATAATTAAATAAATAAAAATAAAAAATAAAAAAAAAACAATACAAAGAAACAAATGTTAAAAAAAAAGTCAAGTACAAAGAAAGTAAAAAAAAAATGGAAAAAAGCAAACCAAACAAGTCAAAGATTAGTTTTTTGACGTCTTTTTTGACTTGTGTTCCTTTGTCTTGTTTTTGACTTTGTTTCTTTTGACTTTATTTCTTACAATCAATACATAAGCTTATATCCAAAAAATAATGTACACCTAACTGGAATGTAAAGTTAATAGCAGAGAACTGTACAGTATATTGTTTGTATACAACCATACAAAGATTGAATACATACACCATCTGAGAAATAAACTCTAACCATCTGACTAAATATATTTGTTAAGCTGATTATTGACTAATCACAATTTGTGTACATTGTCAATTTGTGCAGAGTTTATTCGTTCATCGAATCGCTTTTACTGATAAAAGAGTACGAAAATTGTAGTTGCAAATATGTAGATTCTCCGGTAAATTTTTTCTCATTTTTCTTTTTCCTTATGCTGCGAATACTGAAATCACCGTAGAAAGCATATATAATTCGCATTTCAATTCAAACTGAGTAGGGCCTACTTATTTGTCTAATAAATGAATGCAATATTTCAAATTAAAAGTCTTACCGGTCACGGCTAATGCAATAATCAAATGAATATCTCAATGGCTTTACTTTGTGCAAGAGTTAACATTTTGTAAATACAGTATCGTTTCTTTTAATAATAAAACAACACAGAGCTTTTTTTCTTCCAGGCTGTCGTTCGAGTGACGAACGTTTACCAAATATTGGTTCGTTATTATAAACGACTCACAAAATCCCTTTTAAATATTGATCCCCGCTTTGAACATCGAACAAAGCACCCTCTCTTTTGTTACTTCAGTATTTCTTTCGTTTCTCTCTCGTTTTGTCCAAAATCATACTAGAGACCATGAGAAGCAAATCAATGAACCACCTACGTTCAACGTTCTTAAAAGAGAACCCATGTTCGCTATTGAGAATTTGCTTTCCTTTGCTTCTGGTTTAATAGCAAACTTAAAAAGTACCATGTGCAGCTCTTTCTCGTTGCACTATTCAAACGAATCATTTCCCTTTAAAAGCTTCAGGATGGTAGCAAATGAAAGCAAAGTTATTTCCTTACTCAGCTCTCAGGATTCTCAAATGCTTCAACTGGGAAATGAGAAATCAAAGAACAGACATTTACATCTAAACTCAAAAAACTGATGATGAGAAGTGAACTAAACAATGACCAATTTTAAACAAAATCTGAAATAAGAAGTTTGTGTTTGCCAAAATAAAATTAAGTTCACTCAATTGAAGGACCTGGTGTAAAAGGGTGTTAAGTAACATTTTTGTCAAAAATAACCTAGAAGCATTTTCAAATGTGTTAGGTGCAATTTTACCTTCCTAATGCATAATTTTGAGCAAAACAATATGCGCAAAAATATTAGTGCAAGCAAGACCGTCTTATCCATTAGGGCAAGTAGGCAAAGTGCCTAGGGCCTACGAACTATTTAGGGCCTACGAACAGATCCACGAAAGGCCTACGAAGTTTTTTTGATAAAAGAATAAGTTTTGGAGTTGCTTTTTAATAATGTGAAAAATTACAAACTTATAAATTAAAAACAAATGTTGGTATTTAATTATGGGATACTCAGTATAAAGTGGAAAAAGATTCTGGACAGGGGGCCTCAAAAAATACAAGTGCCTAGGGCCTACGAAGGTGAACGGCCCTGAGTGCAAGTGTGCAGTAGCCCATAGACAGCAAGGCAATTTCAGATCTTCAAATGCGTTTTTCTCGACATTGTAAAAGTATCATTTAACACCCTTTTACACCAGGCCCTTTAATTTTAAACAACTATCAATTTCGGCCTATTGCATACGAATTAAGCATTAAACTATTTTAAAAGTGAATCGCTCTCTGTCCGCGGAAAAATGGCCCATCACAAGTAAAAACACATTTAGCACACAAGGAAAACCATAAACAACGCGAATGCAAGCAACAAAAAAACAAATTAAAAAACAATGCTAATGTAACCATGTACTATAGATAGCAAGGGTTACCTACTATTTCACAGAGAATATACTAACATAATAATAAGTAATAAGCAAGGTACAAATTCATAAACAAGAAAAATTAGCACTCCAAAAGAAATTAGCATTCCTATCTCACATAGTAATGAATAAATGATTCTATGTTTTATTTTATAAAAAAAATAAAAATCTATATAGTTCAAATTATATAACTAATAAACTGCACTCATTGCAATAAATAACAAATATTCTAAGAAGAATATTCTTTTTTAAACAAAGGTGTTGTTGCTTGAATAGCTGATGCACTCCAACATTGGAATGTTACCAACCAAACATAGTTTACCAAAAATTTGGCTTAGTTATCAAATTTCCATGACTATATACTATAGTATTGAGCGTTAAACATTGAAAAGTTTAAAACAAAACAGGACGAGCATGACAAAGCAGCACCAAAGTGGAAATCCAATTTGTCAATAACCTGTCACACTACACCAGTCAAATGCGATAATGCACATTTGCTGTCGCTCTGTGTTTCGTTATGTTGTATCTTAAAACTTGTACATTTGCTCTGAACCACTAGAACTCAGTCTGCAAAACTTTAACCAACAAAACAAAAAACAATTTTGACAAAGCCACAAGGAATACCTGGCGCCATCTAATGAAAGAACAGTCCACTCGATCAAATACGGATAGATGTCTATACAAATCATAAAAAAAAAGAAGAAAAGATAAATACACGAAAACGACTTTTTTTCGGGCTACACACTTTTGTGCTTTGGGTTTGTTTCATATTAGAATTTATGGTCGTACCTTAGCATTCCGTTTAAACAACAAAATTGTGAGTGATAAAACTGATTTATTGATGAAACTTTGCATGGAGGTCCTAGATGTGTCATACAGGAGCCACCAAATTGATAAAAAAATTTATGGTGGGTTCTTGAAGAGCCATTCGATGGTCCATGAAACTTTGAAAGTTAAAATGCCTCTCGAAATGTAACCGCAAATGAAATTTTAGCTCTAGAGTTTGTGGAACGTAAACTAACATTGATCAGTATGTGAAAACTAACTTTTAGAAAAAAACTTTGTATGACAAAATGTGTAAGAAGCATTAGTTGGAGATTCATCAATAGTTGACACGCCGCATTGTCTCGCAAACCAAGAAGATTGGCCAAGTTTCAACTCTCTAGGGGTGTGAGGAACCTAGAGAATTATTGGTGCAAAGATTTGAAACATACAAATAGCGGCCTTGTCAAGTTAAATAAAAGTTTGTAAAAACAAGATTAAACCACTGACAGATTAAACCCATTGAATGGATTAACCATTGACTTGATTGATCCACTCACAGTGGTTCTTAAAACTTTGTAAATTTGAACAGGCTAATCTTAACTAGTAAATCCACAGTTGATTGGTTTGGTATTAGTTCAATTGTTGTCCAGTGCAAACTTGTAAACGCTGTATTTAATTTATATTGAAAAATAAACATATTTATGTTCAAAATCATTCATGTGCCAAATGCTATTCACTTCAAACACCACTGCCAGTTAAATATCAATTCAGTACATAAATTACAATAGTGCTATATATAGTCGCTAAGCTTTCAACCAATATCGACTGCTGAAAAGCTGTCAAAAATCATTATTCACAAAAAAAAAAATGTTTACCGTAAGAGAATTTGATTAACTGCATCTTTTACCTTATGAATAACATCAGTTGTAGTGCAGCAAAAATAATCATTCTTGCACAGTTTCGGATAAAAATGTGATTAATGGTTCCTTCAGATGATATTTGTTTTTTCACTGTGGCTGCACATTCGGAATGTGGCAGGTGAAATTTCATTTCTCTTATTTATTTTTCATAATGAAAAGTACACTACAAAAAAGGTTAGGAAAAGTTCAAATTATTTATAAATGCAATGCAAAATTCTAAACATATTAAACTCCCAATGACCTTTACTGTTTGAATTTCGAATCCAACAGAAAATAGTCAAAACTAAATACATGCAATAACTAGAAAACCAATAATATTAAATGTACTCTTAAACTCCTTTCTAGATGCAGAAAATCAACTGCGAACTTTCAAAACTGCAGTTTCTACATGTTTTATAACATATCTTTAAACGTGTATGCGAATGCTGTATACAATTTACATTTGGTTGAGCATTTTCTATACACCACACCAACAACGTAGGTATAATACTAAATATTAGTCTATTGATCTAAAAAATTAATAATTCGTTAATCATCATCAAGCGTAAAATAAGTCCATATAATAGGTCCATCCGTTTGGTCTCCGTTTGCTTATAATTATTTTCTTTTATATATTTATTTTGCATGTTGAATACCTTACCTAATTCAAGCAATAAACAGTTTAAAAAAAGGTGGAACCCACTTAATGCGGTTATCAAAAGATAAACACAAATTCAACTATAAGCATAAAGTACCTAAAACTGGTAAACATCACATTAACCAATAATCACAAGAGTATAATAACAAACCATTTTACGTTATAAAGAAATGTACTATACGAAATCAGATTAAGCAGGTTACACTATATAAAAGGCCTAATGTTTAAGAAGCTATGTGTTGGAGATGTTCCATTTTAAGATCCTTTAATAATAATTTGCAAATTTAAGTGTTCACAATGTTTTTAGAGCATGGCTCCTCCCAGTGGTTGTATGATAACCACGTGAAGCCTAAAATTAAACCTTGTGTCCCAACATGAGTGTAAACACAGGGTTTATAATATATTCACATTGTTAATAATATATTCATATTGCAATTTGAAAAGCAACGTTTCAATTAAGTAAACAGAGTGCCACCAACAGGATCTGCATTGTGTTGATCTGGGTTCTGTAGCCACTTTGTCCTTTGTTGTTACTCAATAAAAGTTAACATAAAAGTTTCCTCTTTTACCTTTTAATTTCTATACACTTTTTATTAGCCTCACTTGTGAGTGAGTGAGTTGAGAGTTTCTACATATAAAACAAAATGACTCGATGAATTCGTCACCGAGTAACACTGACCATATGGTATCAATGAAAAACCAATATGGAGAATGCTACATGCTATCCATATATTCATTGTTCTTTAAACCTTCCTACAGACTAAATGGCTCGATGGATTTTGATGAATGAGGTGTCCACGGATCCGGCTTAGCCTCACGAGTGACACTGGCTATATTGCATCAATGAAAAACCAATATGGCAGACGCAATATGCCAGTATATTGTGAGTGTGTTGAGTTTCTACATACGAAAACATGACTCGGTGGATTTTGATGAATGAGGTGTTCATGATCCGTTTTAGTCTCACGAGTGTCACTGCCTATATGTTAATAAAAAACCAATATGACGTATGCTATGCTGTATACCAGTATATAAAGAGTATGCTTAAAAATCATTTTTGTAATCATTTTTGTTTGTCTTAATTGCCAAGCACCAAAGAATGAACAATTCATTAACTTTAGCAGTGTTCTCTAAATTGTAGAAGTTAATCCTAGTACTCATCCATAACGAACCGTAAGTTTATAAGATGTGATAAATGATTCCGTCACCAATTATGATTCCTAAAGTCTAAACTAAATTCCTATTCCCATATATAATTCTTAAACTAATGTACCATAATGGTTAGTAGGATGGTCCTTATAATGGGGGAAAACAAAACTTTTATATTGAGTCAGGATACCGCTTATCTTGTTCTAATATTTAAAAAGGTACAATTCCTAAAATTTGCTGAATTTGAGATGAAATTTAAAGGTTGCTACTAGAGTTGAAATCATTAGTTTGACACATAGGAAGGAGAAAAACAAAAGTTTTATTTTGAATAGATGCATCAGACTATCTTGTTCCAGTATTTAAAAAATTAATATTTCTAAAACTGGTTTATTTTAGATGCCATTTAAAGATTGCTTTCATGGTTTGAAAGATTAGAGTTAAAACATAGGTAGCATTAACACTCCATTTTTCAGATCTTGGTAGCGACCACTAAATAAATATTCAACTTCAATTTCCCCACCCTAAAATACATAATGAAACAAAAACTAAGGTAAACAAACTAACTAAAAAACAAAATAAAACTAGGGTAAGTTTTATGTTGTTTACCTTAGTTTTTGTTTCATTAAATAAATATTGTTCAAAACTAAGCTAATTTTACCAAAATTACTTTTTACCACAACAGAACAAATTCAAAGCGTGCCCCATCCATTTTTTACGAAACTTACAAATAAAGACCACCCTCATAGTAGTAGAAACATTTTTTGTACAGACGTTTTGTTAAACTATATCTAGTAAGCCTATTCTGATTAATACATTAATTCAAGAATCACGTATGGTATAAAGACTTAGGAGCAGTGATCACTAGGGTTAGTGTCACCCAGTGCGGTGAATCATTGTGTCACCCCTTGATCGACAGCTATAAAAACGTTATTCGAAATGTTATGCACTGAATCCGCATGCTCATTAGAAGGTCAACACGTGTAACATCCCTTTGGTGACACTGACACCAGTTATTTCTGTTCGAATGTTCTTAAAGACATTAGTGAACAACATAAAAGTCCATCATGTGATTGATTACCATGAAGTTAATTCAGTTTCTAAACACCTTGGCTTTTCTGTAAAACACAGCGAATAACTACAGTGACTTAAAAAAATGTACGGATGTTTTGTGAGAGAGTTTGTAGATCAATAACTAATGTAAAAGGGTCAAAAACATGTTTTTGTGGTCCTCTTAGTTACACGAATACTTTTTGTAGTTTAATTTTTGGATATTAGTTTACAGTTAATACTTTGCATCCAGGGCCAGACAGACCAAGGGCCTAGGCACAATGTAGCCCTTGCAACCCTCCCCCTCTCATGAGCCCTGCACCAAACCACCACTGTACCATCATGTTTCACAGATGCTTGAAATGTTCTGTCAGGCAAGTCTTTTCCTTTCCATGCCAACACCTGTCCAAAACCGATTACTATTACAGGGTTCCCACGACTTTCTGAAAATGAAATTCCCTGACTTTCCAGGTTTTTCCATGACCTTTTTGGGATTTTTCCATGACCAAGAAAAACCAAAC
>JAQIWH010002854.1:0-22436 GCA_034695005.1 Cryptops parisi | reverse complement strand
AGATGTATTAAAACGCATTTACATAAATATTATACTATTCTTTCACGCTACGTCGACTGGGAAACCGATCGATTTCAAGTGTATACTGCGACTTCACGTTAAATCTGTCAATACGTAAACACGCCGCACTTTTTTCAAAATCCATTCCATTGTCTCGATTATTCATGAACGAGCTAAAGAGTCCCAGTCTTCCTATCGTAAACAATCGATTCCACGACGTTATCAACTTCGCATACACTTTTCTCCTTAATTTAAAATATCTCATTTTCAAGTCTTCACAACACACCTCATGAAAAGTTTAAGATACCTTGTTGCGTTCACTAAACACATCACCTTAAAGTTACTTTATAAAACGGGTAAAACAATAAATTACTTTTGTACCATTTGTGTTTGTACGTTAACTTGATTTGTTTCTTCTCTGGAATTCGTTAAAGAATGCGAGCTTTGTACACAAAATGGATACACGTATTTTCTCCAAACACCAAATTGAGCTACAAAAAATATATATAAAACTTGCAACTGTGAAAATTCAGATTACAAAGAAAAAACCGGTAACGTGGCAACTATAAATCTTAACCCAAAGTGTTATTTAATTTTCCACGCAATTGCATTATTAAATTTACAGCCTCGTTTCACTCAATACTCGACTTTTATTTTTTGTTTAATATTCTTTATATTTGGCAACACTTTTCACGTTTCTTTATTTTCTTCCAATTTTGGTATTTTTATTCACACTTGGTTCTACGAGAGAAATAAAATCCTTCCACCGCGAACATCTGCCAAAATCTTTAAAAAAAAATTAACATAAGGACTATAAAATAACGGAATCCAAAAAAAAAAAGTAAACATAAAAGACAAGATAGATAGATAAAAAAAACAACTAGCATCCATTTAACCACGTTTTTATCTCAAACGTTCTAAATACAGATACACGTGTTTTTTTATCACTACAGTAGCAGGTTTTGTTAAGTACTGGTTTTTAGCTACTAACATGCTGTAGTTGACCGAACGTAGTGAGGTTCCTGTTTTGAGAAGTAGCACGAAATTACATTCGTCTATGTGTGTGTTTGTAAATGTTGCGATAACTTGCGAACGGTTCAGTGGATTCACTTCAAACTTGCGTTACTAAGAAGTGTATCTCACAGTATGTATTCAATTTTTGATTGCAATCACACTATTATTTACTCATGTTTTTCAACTTTTGGTTTACTATGTGTGTTTTGCAATTATGTATCTGTATGTGCCAGATGGTTTCAGTGGTTGCGTGGTGCTGGAATCATAACCTAAAGATGCTTGGTGTCAAAACTTTTTGTTTGTTTTTGTTTTTTTTACAAATTTATTATCAATGTGAGGCCTACTGCTTACAGAACTACTAGTAAATGACAACTTTGAATGCCATCCTGTACAACACAGCGCAACGCTACTGCATAGTTTTAATCAGTATTTTCCAGCTGCGCATTGCTACAGCTCTTTAACGCTTTCTAGCATAACACAACGCAACACAGCTTTGTCAGGCTTTCCAGCATAAAAATGCGCATTGCTACAGCTTTTTAAAACTTTCTAGCATTCTAGCATAACACAACGCAACACAGCTTTGTCAGGCTTTCCAGCATATAAATGCACATTGCTACAGCTTTTTAAGGCTTTCCAGCATAACATGACGCTTTGCTACAGATTTATCAGGCTTTACAGCATAACACAGCGCATTGCTACAGCTATTTAATAAACTTTTCAGCATAACACAGTGCATCACAGCTTTGTCAGGCTTTCCAGCATAACATTGAGAATTTCTTCGATTCATGTTTAAAGGTTTCTCAGCATAGCTATTATACTACTACGCGGATCGTCATCTTACGAGATAAGCTAAACAAGTAGCCTGCGTTAAAAATACTGTAACTTCAACGAGTCATCAACAAACATGTAATAGCCTTTGTCTTCATTTGAAACATAAATTATTTGATCATATACTTAATATATAAACTTCCCAGTTTATTTTTCCTTTTTATTTTGTATCTTCTGTTATCTGTTTTTTTAACCACTACTTTGTTACTACTTTTGTAGTCAAGCGTCTGTATTCCTACCTGTGTTCCTACGGGACAAAGTCGAATAAAATAAAATAAATAAAAATTAATTAATTTCAAGCATACTGTTTATACTCTGTCATATAAAATATGACAGAGTATAAATATATGTATCTGCATAATGCAAAAAAATATCAATTTAATTTCGGCATGTTTCGTTCGATTTATGCGAATTAAAATTTATGAAATTTTTAACTAATTTTGTTATTTGATTTTATGCGTGTTTTGTGTACAATTCAATTTTTGATTTTATGCGTGTTTTGAGTACAATTCAATTTTTGATTTTTGCACATTTCGATTAAAACAAATTTTGATTTTATGCGAATTTCGATTTATGCGAATTTAAATTTGCGCGATTGTTGAGTAATTCGATATTTTATTTCAAGATGCGAGTTTTGAGTAATTCTATTTTCAATTTCTGCAATTTTTGATGGTAATTTATTCACATATTCAGTTTTTTTTACATTGAACTTATGCGATTTTTGATATGTGCCAAGGACTTATGCGGTTCTCCTTTTATGCGTTTTTTCTGTACATAGAACTATTAATATAAATATTTATCTAAAGCGCGAGACGTAAAGTAACTCGATTCTATCGATGTATCGTAACCCCCTCGATTTTTAACAGTATTGAGGGATTCACTGTCCCGGTAATAATAATCCTTATACCCGCTAAAAAAAAAACACCAACACGTTACATTCAACATTGAGAGTAAATAGAGTTTTTGTTTCCGTAATTTCGTTTCATCTCGTTACAGAACTATTTCCGGACTGTAGTTTATTATGAAAAGATGATTCAATCATTATTACACACCCTCTATTAGCTCTGAAAATTAGCAATAGTTATTCTGAATCACTCTGTAAAATAACCACACCTTTGTGAATTTACAAAACTTTCTTCAACAAAAAACTATAATACGAATTCATGTTTTCTAAACATGAAAAAACAAACGTGAAAAACACAAATCCGAGATTCGTAAATTTCAATTCGAAGAACAACAACTATCACCGGAGTTCGACATTTGAATATCGCTCAACGTTTAATAACCTATCCAAACCAAAAATTATGGCTTCTAAATCTAAAGATAAAAGCTGTAAAAGATTTACAACCCAAAAAATACAAAAAAACAAAACGAAAAACAAAACACACATCAATTTGAATTTGTAGTGAGTCGTAAATCAGTTATTCTGATGGAAACTTTGCTCGTTTTATGGAGAGATTATGAAAATTTTTCTCAAACCAACCTTTCCATTCTAAAATTAAAACCAAAAGGAGAACAAAAAATTAGCCTCGATAACTGTACTGTTTATCGCTTAACCATAATCGTAAATAAATCTAATTCCACCTACTATCCCAACATCCTCTAATAATAAAAGTCACTCCTAAATTTCGAGTTACGCGCTCCATTTAACGTTTCTCTTTCCAACACGCAGTGAAAACATCGGGTGTTTCACAGGGCTCTCTCCTTACATCTTTATTATATAGAACACAAATCACGTTCTACATGTTAAACGTCTTAATCGCTGTAGTGTTTAATTATTCAAAATTATCAATCTTAGAAACAAAAACAAAATTCTGAAAAACGTTCAGATGTTTGTAGGATATTCTTAAGCCGTTTAATCAGGAAAATAATTTTGTGTAATATCTAATGTGAGAGATTCGAATAAAAAATAACTCCAAAATTTTTTATTATGCGATCGTTAAATAATTTGATATTTGATTTTTATGCGAGTTTTGGATAATTTAATTTTTGATTTCTGCAATTTTCTATTTATATATTTAATTTTTTTTTTACATTGGAATTACTCAGTTTCTATGCAAAGGACTCATGCGATTCTTGTTTTATGCTTTTTTTGATACATAGGACTATACAGTATATTCTCATAAACGACTGTAAATGGCAGTATACGTTCAAATTCCCAAACTCGCTCACTCACAAGTGAAGCTAATATAAACAGTATAAAAACCATCAATTCGAACAACTTCACTTATCTACAATAATTATATAAAAAAAAAATCGATTATTATAACTTATTAAATAACCCTACGACATATCGTCTAATTAACTCCTACCAAATTTTCGACTTGAGCCAAACATTAACATTGCTCGTTAACCTCTATTTGGCGAACCATTCGTTAACAAAACGCTCCCTTGTGTGCAACAACAAACGACGTTATCTTTTGCCTACGACCAATAAAAACCACTGTCTGAATCATCGGAAGAACATAATACACGAGTAAGTTCCGCTGTATATATATTTTTTATTGTTTTAGAATGTTGCAATTAACAACATCCTTTCGGTTAAATGTTTGGTAAAAGGTTGTTAGGGAAGAAACCCACGAGCTTGCAAATTCCCATCAACGGGTAGATGATGCTTAAAAGAGAAATCGATCTCAACTTAATCGCCCGTACGCAGATATCTTAATCCAAGAGATGTTTCTTATCTCGCTCAAAACAGACAAAATAAACCTTTTTACATACAAAAAAGAAACGACGTCTTACACAGATATTTTCTTTGTTTATTTACAGCCTTCTAGTTTTTTTACGACTATCGACTTGGGAATTTCGAACAACCGTGATGTTAAATTTCAAGCATCATAAACAGACTTTCTGTCAATCACACTAATCTTACAGTATTTACAGTGTGTGTATATATATAAATAAATTTATCAAACAAACGTCAAAACACCAAAAAAAAAACCACAAAAAAATCTAAACGTATGTTTTGTAAAGTCCCCCACAACCCATTAGGCAATGAAAAATGGTAAACAACTTTTGCCGCGCCGACTTAGGAGAGCGCACTTTTCCATAGGGATTATGATCGATTGTCCCAACTAACCACACACAAATCACTTTCAAACTTGATCTTCTCCAAACTTAATTAACACGAGATGAATTTGAGTATTTATTTATCAACGTCACTTCATTAACACGTCGCTGAAATGATTCGTTTGTTTACATTTTAGAAAATCATTGGACAAGAGGTCTATTTATAAGTTTATAACCAACCATAGATCCGTATATAAAACCTAATAACTTTCTTATGTGAGTTATCCCTCTGTGATATATGAAATAAAAAATGAAAATAAAAATTCATTTGTACTGTATATTTTATATCCATTTCACATGCGTCAATTTTATTAATTCACAATTTTGAAACGTAATATTTCAAAATTTTACAAAATACTCCCCAAAACATGTTTGCTATGTGTGTATTTGATGATTTATTGATCGATTTCGATTTATGCGATGTTTTGTATGTAATTTTGCTATTATGTGCAGAGACAATCTCTCCCAGATATTTGCAAAAATATTTCGCTTTTATGCGATCTTCAACTGAAGTTTTTCGATTTGACCACAATTTCGGTATGTGGGATTTTCGATTTATGCAGGGTTGGTGTTGTGTGTATTTGATTTATTAGTCGATTTTTATTTATGCGATGTGATTTTTCTATTGTGTGCAGAGAGAATCTCTTCCAGAAGCTCGTTATATTCACAAACATTTCGCTATTATGCGATCTTTAACTGAAGCTTTTTCGATTTCACTATAATTTCGATATATGCGATTTTAGAGCTCTCACAAAACGGATTCCTCGCAAAAAAAAAAATTAGAACCAGATGTAATGGGAATTTTCATACCTAAAAGCTACAAATAACAATCTTTACATCTAGCAAATAGTCTCTTAAAAACCAGGTACACGTACAAATAAATCTAAGCTAAAAGCAATTTCATGTTTGCATCAGTCCAAGTTAACTTTACATATTCGCATATATATATAAAAAAAAAGTACATTATTACTGGACACTCCACACTTATTCTGATACTCCGAGGTTAAGGGTGAACTGAAGTATAACTTTGAAATCTCAGAGTTAGTACAAAGTGAAGAAGCCTTCAGAAGCCAAAAGAAGAAGAAAAATGACCAAGAAAGATGAAAACCACCTGACGTCAACAAGGTCCCTTAATTGGATCAATAATCTTTTCAGACACAAACACTCTCTACAAACTAAAAGAAGAAGAAGAAAAAACACTTTTTTTAAAGTAGACGAAACTGTTTACTTTTCAAGTGGTAAAGAAAAATTGACAATTCAGCACGAATTAAAAACCACGACTTACAAAAAAGAAAAACTATCACAGCAACTTTTGATATTCTTTTTTACACTGAACCGACGCATTTGTCCCCTTTACAAAGAGAAATAGTTTGTGTGTGTGGTGAGATTTTTACTGTGTTTCATATGCCTCGCAGGTCCTCCCTTATGGGACCTCAACGTCTTTTACAGCTGGGCTCTTATAGGATAAAGTTGTCATCACGACATTTATCATAAAAAAAACAACCCCCCCCCCGTTCTTCAAGTACGCTAACAACACAAAAATGCACCGAATAGCCCATGTGACTTGAAACTTTTATTCAATTTTTTTTTACTAACATACACACTATATACAGGGTGTCCCGAAAAGGAACTCCAAAAGTTTTAAATAAAATTTAATTAATCGTGTGCTGAAAAAAATGTTATTTGACATATATGTTATGTAACTTGCCTTTCCAAAAACGAGCAGTTTATCCAAATCCGCAAAATCTTACATTATAATGTAATTGAAATACTATTGATACCTAATGTTTTGTTTTTGTTGTTTTTGTTTTGTTTTACTGTTCACTTTGAATTTGTTATATTCCGTTTTTTTATTTTAATTTTATTGAAAACAGTCCATGGACAAAACAAAAATGATACGAAGAACAATTAAGTTAACAAGATTTTGATCCCTTAAATTGCTTTTAATAAACAATAATAAACAATATATATTATAGAAATAAAAATATCACTTTACATATAAAGGCCTCATGACAAGCAATCTTCGGTATGGCAATTCGAGAAATTTGTGATAACACCTTTTTGCCGTTATCATTGGTTGGACAAGAAACTGACGCCACAGTTGTACTGTGGCGTCAGCTTCTTGTCCTTGTCCAGCATCTTGTCCAGCAATCAATTTGTGATGATTCGATCAATTATTCCACAAATTGACCGAATCACCACACCGAAAATTGCGTGTAGCAGGAGACTTTTAGTGTAACTCAATGTGTGCATTATTTACAACCCTGAAACCGTTCCTGTTTGGGGCCCGCCAAAAGTTCAGTGTAGTTATGAGTTTGTTTAGTTAGGTTGGGGAAAAAAAAGACGAATCATACATTTAATATGTTTTTTTTCTTTAACCTAACCTGCAAAACAAACCCATAACCAAGTACAAGCAAGTAGCACTGAACCTGCTGGCGGACTCCAAGCACTAAAGGTCCCAACCCTGCATAGAACAAAAAGTAATTCCACCTAAGATTACACTCGAGTAAGCATAATCATAGAAATTAGTTTTATGGCTGTTGTTATTCAATTGGTCATCTTTAGGTGAAGCCATTACTGCAGCACGGCGCATCTGTACAATTATATGGTCTGTCGGTACTGCTATCTGAGGTGCTTTGTTTGACATGTAATGTCGTATCAACTCCGCCCACTTTTGATACGATGATATCAAAAATAATACGAAAGTGTCAGTTTTACATGACTAGCATTGTGGGAAAGCTTGCACTTTGACTCCCATAGGGCAGTGAATTTGATACGCACGAAAGCTGTGACTTTATTTCGTATCATTTTCGTATCATTGTCGCACTTCAAGATGCCAGTACATTAACATCGTATCAACTGATACGATACCGCAAAGTTAAACAAAGCACCTCGGGTGGACACCAATTAAAACTCGATAGCCCTTCACAAATATGCTCAAAACACCATCAAAGATGGTCGAAGTTAAATAAAAACAAGCATAATTAAAAATCCTTACTCTTTATATACTGTCATACACAGATATACTGTATGTACATACATAATGTAACGGATCCATTTATTATTTCTGCACGTTTCGATTTATGCGAATTTAAATTTATGCAATCGTTGAGTGATTCGATATTTGATTTCTGCAAGTTTTGAGTAATTCCATTTCTGATTTCTGCAATTTTTCAAATAATTAATTAAAATAAAGATTTGGAATGTGAGATTGTAAACTAAATAAATAAATATGCGATTTTTTTTACATTAGACTTATGCGGTTTTTGAATTCGCGAAGTCCAAGCAGTTCTCGTTTAAAGCCGTTTTTGGTACATAAGACTATAGGTATATTCTCACAAACAACTTAGATGACAGTATACGTTCAATTTCCAGCTCGCTCACTTACAAACTCACAACTCAATCACAAACTGGCTCTCAAGTGAAGCTAATATAAAAAGTATATTTTAAACTCTCGAGTTCTTTCTCGGACACCCTGTACATATACGGTCTTTATAAGACTAATGTATTTTATATGTCCCTACATCTATATAATTTGTCACCACATCACAGCGAGTTTATTTTGTATCTGAGAAAAAAAAGATAATCTCCTTTCCCCTGAGTGGTGAACTGACCAGACACCCCTTTTTAAATATACAAAGTTACGTAGTAA
This sequence comes from Cryptops parisi, assembly GCA_034695005.1. Lineage (NCBI taxonomy): Eukaryota > Metazoa > Arthropoda > Chilopoda > Scolopendromorpha > Cryptopidae > Cryptops > Cryptops parisi. The sequence continues at coordinate 13,873 of JAQIWH010002854.1, read as the reverse complement.
CGAGCACATTACTAGTACATATAAAAATACAAATTAAAAATACTGAAAATCATTAGACCTACAGCAACTCTCACTTTTGGGTCACCATGTATAAATTTTGATCGGTTACGCAAAATTCATTCGGTTAATCCCACCAAACTTTGTATGATTTCCAATAGGATTAAAAGAGAGCCAACGTTGAAATTTTAACCCCCCCCCCTGAGGCCTTTCATACTCCAAGAGGTCATGTTCATACGCTTCGATAATTTAACCTTTATCAATCAATTTAAACAGAATATTACACGTAATATTCATCGATAATTTTGTCAATAGTCTACAACTCTACGGTGCTTTGCAACGGTTCTTTGATATTAACAAAAGTTTATACAGGGTGATTAAACAAGTACATTAAAAATGTTTTTTTAAGCATACTCTTTATATACCCTACTGTCATATACAGGTATGTACACACCTGAAAATAAAATCTCATTTTTGATTTATACGAATTAAAATTTATGCAATCTGAGTAATTCCGTATTCAATTTATGCGAGTTTTGAATAATTCGATTTTTACGATTTTCAATTTATTTATTTATATATGCAATTTTTTTTTATATATTGAACTTATGCGGTTTTCGTTTCAAGCGTTTTTTGGTACATTTGACTATACAGTATATTCTCATTAACGACTGTAGATGGCAGTATATTATATATAAATTAAATGAATGAATAAATAAATACATTATACGTCAAATTCCCTGCTCACAAATTCACTCACAAGTGAAGCTAATATAAAAAGCACTTCTTACAATGCTTAAGTGCGTTATAGTTTGTTTAAATCACCCGGTATAAAAAGTTGCAACAACTTAATACGTCACGTCACTTATCTCGTAGTTTAAAACGCACTTGAAAATTGGTAGAATTTTCCACATTCAACAGTGTTAATTTATTTTTACACATATTTTTCCTTTAAATTCATTTTGTAACTAAAAGTGTCCAAATTGCAATGTTAAATGAATCAAGTTGCAGTACGGGAAAAAATAAAATCGTAAAACTGGACGTTTTAAATCAGCCCTTCAGCACTCTCTACATTACCACTTTAAAGTATAGGAGGGGAACCAAAATTTCATTCAACATGGATTTTTCTAGGGTTAATTAGTTGAGCTCAACTTTCTATCTATCCCCCTCCCCCTCCAACACTAATTGAATTCTGGAACAATCTGGACTCTTTAAACGCTCCCAGCCTATCACACACTTGCATTAGTTAAAATCCAACCTTATACAAAAACCTTACAGGCGCCCCCCACACAAAAAAAATTAACTTTACATACCTAGTTAGCCCGTTTTTCTCATTTGTAATTTGAAAGAGAAAAAGACCCAAATCCCCCATGAATCATAAAATGGGGGATAAATCCAGTGCACTTTTTTATGATCATTTTACTACAATGTTACAAATTTTGCTTATGCCCTTTAATTAAATATACTTTTTAATGCTTTAACTGAATTGTTATTGAATTTGTATTGTGAATTTTATTATGTAAATAAAATAAAATAAAATAAATTTAATTTGCTATTGGTTTCAAGTGAATGGTTTGTTTTGTTTCAACAAAATCTTTGTAAATAAAATTTTATTTCTGTCCGTTTCTTCGGGCATCACGCTAAGTCAATTTTTACAAACTAAGATCTACCCAAATTAAAAACCACATTTTATATTCTATTTTAAATTAAATATTAAAGCGTGAAACCAATTTTCTAAGTTGGGTGCAAGTTTAAAATGATCGGTCGGACAGTTTAGCGTGATGCTCGAACAAACGGACGAAACTAATATTAGAAAATCGGCAATAGCAGCTTTATTGCTGATTTTAGGACAAAATTACATATAATAAAAGTTGCAAAAAACTGTATTTGAAAACGTTTTTGTTCTATGAAATATCTCGATAAGTTTATTATTTGCTGAGGTAGGTGCGTAAAACATTATTTTCTCTTCTCTCAAATAAAAGTTATTTTTTCCATCAACATTTCCCCGGTTTTATTTAATAATTTTTTTTTTAAAAAAAAATTCTTTATAATACTGTACTTATAATAAAATAGAATATTTTAGACCTCGTCCACCACAATTTAAAGTTAAACAAATTTCAAAATATAAATATTAGATTCAGTATTAATTATAAGTTGAATAAGGTTTTGTTTTTGTTATGCCAAATGCTTATTCCTGAAGTCCCGATTTACTTGTTATACTGAGATAAAAGAGTTAACGCGAAGCAGCCAGTGGTAGAATGGTTTCATTCGCGAGCCACCTGAACGATTTAATATCGGAATTTAATTTTAAAACATTATATTTTTTTTTTAATTACGCGTTGAATTTTGACAATTGCGAAGTATTGGTGGGTGTTGAACAAAATTTAATTATTTTTTCCAACATTTTACAAAATATATTTAATGATAAGTTTCCTTATTTTTAAAGTTAATTTTAGCATTTCGATTCAAATATTTTAAAAATCAAATATTTAAAATATGTTTACTTAACTTTTTCAACGTTTCTAAAAATTGTATAATGAATGTACCATACACTATATTTGAATTGCAGTATTATCACTTGAAATTTATTTATTATATAAAATCAGTTATTTTTCAAATAATTTAAAATATTAATATATAGAATATTGTTGTGTCAAAATAAATCATGAAATACCAACTTCTTAAAACAAACAAATAAATATCTTAAATGAAAACATCATAAACGGGTTTTTATTTTAACTGCACACCTTCCACAATACGCTATTCAAACTCGGAAGTCAAACTTGCAGCTGATGACGTCATCATTTCAAAACAACACTAAATTAAACAATTTGAAGAAGCCTAGGTGTTGAGTAACATTATCAAAAATTACCTAAAAAAATATTTTTATTTTTCGAATAGGTGCAATTCCACCTTCCAAACGAGTAAATTTTGAGCAAAAAAAAACAATATTTTGTGCAAAGATATTAAGTGTGAAATAACCCATAGACATCAATATGCAAGTTCAGATCTTTAAACGCGATTTCCTCAAAATTGTAAAAATGTTACTTGACACCACTTTTTCAAATTCAAACACATAAACTAGCTGCGTTTGTTAACGAAAATCAATGTTAACTACACCTCCAAAATTACCTTTATGAACAAAAAAACGAAACAATTATCGTGGAAATAAAAATTCAGAAAATACACAAAAAATTAACGCTTTTCCAAAACTTCTTTCATTTGAGTCATTATTAAAATAAAAATAAATATAAACACAAGAAACGTACACGACAGCTTGCATCATAAAAATTTGCAAAATGCAGACATGTTTCGAAGTGTTGAAGGCAGCTGGGAGAAGTGGTGAACGTTCAAAACAAGCACATGCTACCATACGTTCATCATTGCTACCTTAGTGAAATATAGCAAAAGCCAACCAGAGTAGTAACAGCTTGTCGCTTTTTCGGGAAATGGGTTTTTAATTACGACATTGCAACGTAAAACAAAAAATAATAAAAAATGATAATAATAACAATTGTCGTTATTACTCACAGTGGTCGGGAGATTGGTCTCATCTCGTGTTATAATGTCGGGCGGTCAGAAGCTGGGGGTACCATGAGGGGTTTTCGATGGCAGGGGATTGGCGAGATCGCTCCGTTGGGTTGGTTTGTAGTTTCTTCGAGCACTTTGTATTTTTAGTGACGAACAGGTGGTGATCTTGCTTGGTGAGCTTCTTGCACCATCGTTGTTTTGTTTTTTTTTTGTTTTTTGGTGTGGTATAATTATTATTATTATTATTATTATTTTGGTTTTTGTAGCGTGTGTACTGGTCGAAAAAGGGGAGAAAAAAAAACTATAGTAATCGTCCACACGACGGCCGCCGGGGTTTGTTGTTGTTCGTTTTTGTTTCTGTTATATGAATTTTTCGTTTTTCCAAAAAAATGTTTCCTTCACCACCTCCACCACCAAGCGCGGCCGCCGCCGGTCTTCGTCTGAGCATCCGAGTCGACGCTCACTATACGGCGCATGCGCATCTTCGAGACGACGCTATTGGTAGCACGATTCCTTACGTTCAGCTAAACGGGTGCCAGGAAGGATTTCCCATAAAAAAAAGACCTCCTGACACGCGCAATGTTATGGCAACTCGAGAGAAATTTGCGGACAACCGTGATGTCAGCTTCTTGATCAATAAATGAAAACTAGTTGACAAGAAGCTGACATCACAACTGTCAACAAATTGCTCGAGTTGTAATAAAATTGCGCGTGTCCAAGAGTTCGAAGTGATGAAGAGATAATTTAGATATTAAAATAGTTTTGCATATATTTATATAGGTCTACATATATATTTAGGTTATAGCTATATAACCTTATTCTTTTTGATATTGATATTGTTATTGTTATCTGTCATGGTAAAACAATCTGAATATATTAAGTATTGTATCAAAATATACAAGTAAATTATTAAAAAAATTCAACATATGTTTTTCATACAGTATAATAAACCATTTATGAGTTCAGACTTCTGCAGCACCCTGTATACATGACATTTCAAACAATCAAAAGTGACCCACCTCCACTTAGACGTTTAGTGTTTATATCGTAGTGGTGTTTTGCACACGCGCAATGTACCTAATATGGGTTACGAGAATTTCGCATAGTTCGAGAACGACAACTACACAAAAAATAATTTCAGTACTTTTGTGCAACACCACCCAAAAAATTCACAATACTGTATAAACAATTTTCTAGGAATTACAATTATAACGAGCACAAGAGCATTTAAGTCTCTATCTTGTCGCATATTAGCGAAACCACACATAAGTAGCAGGTACTGTTTTATTAACGGGTCTCCGTCGCTCGTGGCCAAAAGATATCTAGTGGCGCTGGCGATCATTAACAATGGCGTATGTAATCGATCACCTGTAATTAAACCAGGGTCATGGTGACAAGTCAGAAGGGTTAGGTTATTCCTCCTGGGCAAAGGCCGAGGGGAATAAGTTAATCCTTGTCAAAGCCAAAGGCCGGGCATCTGCTCCAGACTTTCTCATTAACGGAGAAGCCTAACATAACCTGACCTGTCACCATGACCCTGATTCAATTACAGTTAATCGATTATACATGCCATTGTTAATGACCGCTAGCGTCACAAGCGGTCTCTATTGGTCACAAGCAAGGAGGACGATCAAATAGAACACCGAGTAGCTAAGTTACTTATGTGTGAACTAGTAAAAAGCCCGTCAATCGAAAGGCCTAGCGTCATCTGGTGACAACATTGAAAATCCGTTTAAAATTTTGAGAACTTAAATTGAATTTTCGCGCGCTGTAATGCTATTGGGTCAATGAGCCAATGAGCTATAAGGTAGACCAACTTACATTAGCGGATTATTATATAGGATAAAACATCCTGTATGTTTATGTACCTTTGTATGCGTTGTGATAATGCATAACTAAGTAATAAAAAACGTCATCTAATATACCACACATCATGATATTGCACTAAACAAAAAGCAGCGAACTGTAACAGTAATGATAAAAGTAGACCTATATATTTAAATTATAGCATATCAATGTAAAAAAAATACAGTATGATAAAAGAGAAATGACAAAGTAAATTTACACCAATAAAAAGTGACGACAAAATTGTATTTTTTAAATAAACCTAACCTCAAAATTTCATTTAAACTTTACCCAATTTGAATACTCTTATGCCTGGTCAACGCGTGACAATTTTGTGGTCAGTCTGGCACGAAGAGATCAGTTTGACAGATAAGACCGACGCAAAAATCGCGTTCACACTACTCATTCAGTTCATGAAACTTGCCGTTCACACGTACCGTTTTGTCTGTGCAATCTGGCATGATCATGCAGAACTGATGACAAAAATTTACATATAAACCAAGCTTTACAAAATTAATCGTTTTTTTTTGTTGTATTTGTTTTTAAATTATTTCATTCATTGATATACAGGGTGGCCATAAAGTCCTTCCCTTATTTCAAATTGTAGGAAAATTTACCTAAATTTTCTTACAATTTGTTCGTTGTAACTGTAATGGTTTTTATCAAATTAATTTTTGAAATGAGGGAAAAACTTCATGACCACCCTGTATAGTACTTGACATCACTCTAACCATTAAAATCCGCGCTTCGACTAGTCAGACCCATCACATAAATACAAAAAACAAACAAAAACACAATAAAATAAAAATGGGTGAATCCACATGTGGCTTTTCGTTGTGCTAGGTTGGAAGTGAACCTTGAGCACATTTTTGGCGCCTCCATCATTGATTTGACGACGAAAAAAAATTCCGTTTCAAAAAAAAAGGGAGGGGTAAAAAAAATAGGTAAAAGGGGGGGAAATGGAAGTGAACCACATCACCTCGTTATGAACTGAAGAAAGCAATGATCTAGTCTAGCCATCTCTACTTTCTTCGCACGAGAAAACGAACCCACAATGCTCGTCAATGACCACAATTTATTCGTCGTTGTTCTTTTTCTCTCGTCTAGTTTACATTTCTGGGTTTAAGACGTTGGCTTTTTCGAAGGGAAACGCACACAACGAAATCCCAATTTCACACAAAGCTTAGCACCCTAATTATGAAATAATGGCAGTTACTTTTAATTTGTGAGCGAGGTCAGACGTTAAATAATGCTCCTCGGGGAAAAAAAATTAAAGAAAACGAACACAACCCCCCCTTTCTAAAAAACACACATGATATGAAATGGAAACAAGATGCAGCTGCCACGAGCATAATGAAGTGGTTGCTTTCACTGCGTTACAATAGTGCGCTACTGAAAGCTTGCTGTAGGAGTCACGCTCCTAGACAGATTCAATAAGTTCCACAAGTTCATCTCATAAATATCACATTACTGTGATTCTGACACAAAATAAACGTAAACGACGTCATTCAATTTTTGTATATTAAAACAGAAAAACCTTATATTAAGTGATACCCAACTATGATTTTTAAAGGTGACAATTTTGTTTAGAGCTATATGGACCGTGTTATAAACCATACTGAACTAACTTGCAGTTTATGAGTTGGTGCACGAAATAAGTCATAATCTAAGCGTAGACTAAGAATTATATCTCTGGACCAATTAGAAAGAGTTTCACGGCACTATGAACCAATCGGAATAACATGCAATCCTATGGACAAACCTTACATGAAATCGTCGTTTTTATCAAATTTCAGTTTTGTGACTTAGTTCGGTATGGTTTAAAACGATCCATATATGCATGAACTTATAAATATTTCACATACAATATCCCACTATACAATGGAACTTTTATGTTCGTCATTAATCCGTTCCAGTAAAACTGACGAATATAGAATCAGTTTTGCAAATACTTTATGAATCCACTCCAATTTTGTTATCCAAGCCTTACTCGTCATATTTACGAGTAGTTCACTTGTTAATATTTTATGATATTATTCTTCATAAAAACTGACTTTTGGTGGCGAATATTAGACTTTTGGACGAATGTCGGAGCAATATTTTGCCGAAAAATTTGAACACGGTGTGTTTGAACATGTTTCAACTAATGCATGCTAAAACCGTAAGTCGATTGCGCCATTAGTAAGTGAGCAATTGCTAAACAGTACAACCGTGTGTGAAAATTTTGGCGAAAAGATGAGTGAGACAACAATTTAGAGCATCAAATCTTGCATGTTCAGAGTGTCCAGGTCGTCCAGAGCTGAGACATATCATATTGAAGCATTAACTCTATTTACCTGACTTAGCCCCTTGTTATTTTTGGTGTTTCCCAAATAAATCAAAACTGCCATGAAATGACCAAGATTTTCAGAAAATTCAAGAGTACTCCAAAAAAATTGTAGAAAATTTTCCAGCAATGATAAACTTGGTATATAATTACAGAAAAGATACACTTTGAAGATGACAGTAACCGCTAGTGCACAGGTGTGCACATATTTTTTTTTTTACAGATTCATTCCAGAAATTCAATTATTACACCCCGTAATGGGATGATCACAACGTGAATGTAAAATTAAACTACAACAACGAAATGTGTTATAGTAAATAGAGTACTAAATATATCTCCGTGATAAATGTGTACGTTACTATGTCAACACGAACATTGCCAGTAACTAATGAGATGAAGTCTTCATCATGAAGAAACCATTGCACACAAAGATGAATAAACACAGTAACTAAGGAGATCAACTAAAACCCAGTCATGTAACACTGTTATACTCCATTTCAGGTGTATACAGCAGCATTGAATCAGTTAGGAGACCGGTTTACACCGCATCTTCCGCCACTAGTCAAATGTAGTTCTTCCCTAGTGTTCACTTTCCTAAGGTAACTTAAGCCGTGTAAGGATACAACGTGAATGGTGTTTTTGGTCACTGATTGGTGTTTGGCTTGTAACTAATTCAATGCTGCTTTATGAACCTGAAATAGAGTATAGTGCTAGATCACTGTGATTTTATTGACTGCACACAACGCTGAGTATAAAAGAGGATCCTAAACCAAAGTGCAAAAAAGAATATTTCTGACATTTAGTATTCGGTTGGTAACATTTCGTGAAATGTTTGACTCGTCTAAAAGTAAAAGCTTCAAAATTATATAAGAATAAACTACGTGATGGAGAAAATGTTCCGTCATTATTGACGGATGTACTTATAGGATTAAAGAAAGAATTATTCCACTCTGTACAATCGATGCTATTGTTACAATTGTTGACTTGGGTGGAAAAACGGCCTAACTCCAAAAATGTAGTTTTTAGAAAAAGGTCTTTTGGTCCAAAAAAGTCCAAAAGTGGAAAATTATAGGCAATCCAATGTCTTTAGGCTGCTACAAAAGAGTCTAAAACGATTCAATTTTTTGCATTTCAAGGAATAACAGCGTAAGTGCCTTTATACGCCGTTTTTCCACCAAACTCAATTATTATACACAAAACAAAAAAATATTAGTGATATTGTAACCCGTTTAATACGTTTTTAAGACGTTTAAAATATTAAACAAAAATATTTCAATAAGTTAATTTCGTTCCACTGGTATTTGTTGTGACTAATGCATACAAAATGTGAATTGTAACAAAAGTAAAAATGAATTATTTATTTGTTTTGCATTGAAATAGTTATAAAAAATTATGAAAATTAATTTATAGCCAGTATATAAATCATTAGTAGAATATGCTTTTGAAATATTTAAAAACTAAAACTAATCATCAAAACGAAATGTGAAAGCTAGAAAATTTGTTAAAATCGTGTTGAAACCCGCAGAGATCACCATAATTTTGAATGTTAAGTGGTGAATGTGATTATGATGAACCCCTTAAAGGTGTTAAATTTAGGTAAATCATGTAACAATAACTACCTTTATCGTTCAATTGAAAAAGTCAGTTTTGCTAAATTTGTGTGTTAATAACCCGAGTGATTTGTTCCCAAAATCCAGTAATCCAACAATCTGCAGTAATCCGACACCCGCTGATCCGATATACATCGGATTAAAACGATTCTGATGTAAATCAATGATTAATTCAGATAACTTGTTTCTTCCGTCAGTATTGACGGGATTTATTCTAGTTTTATCATAAGAATTTATTTTTTATGAATGTTTATAATAGAGAATTATTACATACAGTTAATATACATTTATGATATTTTACAGTTCTTCATCGTTATCCGTGTTTTTTAAATATAGTACGTAGTTTGTAATGTTTTGTTTTAATTAGTAGAACGTTTTCAATTTCCAGAAATAAGTTAATTTACAAAAATGGTGAATAACATAAACTAGAAATTTGAATTGCCCATTAACGTTAGTTTATATCTTACTTTACTAGATGAGGCTAATTTCTACATTGATAATATTTTCACCAATAGATGGTAGTACAGTACTATCTGTTAGATACAATACATAGTGGTGACGATTTATTTTATTATAAAATATATTTGATTAACCCAGTATGTAAGATTAACATGTAAATGTGTAATAAGTACATTAAAAATATACTTTTTCAATATACTTTATATACAGACATACATAATGCAAAAAAAAAAATTTCTTTTGATTTCTGCATGTTTCGATATATGCGAATTTAAATTTATGCAATCTCTGGGTGGTTCGATATTCAATTTAGTGTTAATTCAATTTTTGAATTCGGAACGTTTCGATTATGCGATTTTTTATTCATGTGAATTTCGATTTTTTTGCGAATTTAAATTTATGCGATTGTCGAGTAACTCGATTATTTAATTTTAACGCAAGTTTTGAGTGATTTCATTTTTGATTTCTGCAATTTTTTATTTAGTAATTTATGTATGCGATTTTTATTTAACATTGAACTTATGCAATTTTTAATTTACGCGGTTCTCGTTTTATGCGTTTTTTGATACATTGAACTATACAGTATATTCTTATAAAAGATTGTATATGGCAGTTTACGTTCAATTCCCAGCTCATTCACAAACTCACGCACAAGTGAAACTAATATAAAGAGCATAATAAAAACAAAATAGCACAGTTACTTTAAAAATATCGGGTTTTTTTTTAATCACTTAGATTTTCTTAATCGATTTTCTCACAATAAGACCTCACTGTAAGAATATAAGCAACAAGAAAACTTAAATCATTAACCACGTTTTCATTTTATTTTTTGTGTGCAAAACTTTAATGAGATCACGCATTCTCATAATAAACTCACCACTTCCTCATTTTTCGTTACCGTCTACCAGAGACCTTTTAAATTACAAACTTTAGTCATCTTTAATAAATTGTTTAGTAGATTATGTCAACTGTTTTTACACACGGGATGCCAAGAAAGGAATTTCTACGACATGGCAACAAAAGATCCTCCTTGTCATCTTCCCTTTTCATCATCAAAACTATTTTCCCTTTTCATCATCAACACAATTTTGTCTTCATACTTAACCTGCAAAAGTCATGTGTTACTGTTCACGAACCTATAATGAGTGTTTACTAACTACATTTCTACTATATAAACCAAAGTTTTTGATAACACGTTTTGTGTTTTCAAATATTTTTGTGTTTTTGGACCATTATAAGGACCATCCTAATGTTTATATCTTAATCTAATACATATTCTGATACCATAATCTTCTGTTTTAAAGATCAACAAACATAAACAAGAATATGTTTAGATATCTACTTTGGCATTAGCCAACAAAATGGACACTTTGATAGTATTCATGGTTGATATACTAAACGCCTTCTAATTCTTTACCCTAAAGGGCTCCTGACACACACAATTTTTGGTGTGGTAAGTAGAGTAATTTGTAGACAACCATGACGTCAAATTTTTATTTCAACCACAAATTAGTTGGCAAGAAGCTAACGTCACAGTTGTAGTATTTGTATTAGCTTATTGATTAGCAAGCCTGGACATCTGATCAAGCAGTATGGCGGAAGTGAACATGCAGAAATCAGGAGAACAGAAAATGGCAATTATAGTTTAAGGGCACTCTTGTCATTCACTGTAATAAAAGTTAAATAAAACATAAACGAATACAACAACAACAGTTGTCCACAAATTGCTCCAACTTGCCACACCAAAAATTGCGCGTGTCAGGAGGCATTTATAGGTTCAATGTCAAAATGCATCTTGTTGTACCCTATTAAGACTGAGCTACCTATTATGTTCATGGTCAGCGGTTGCAGAAGGAAAAATGTTGTCAAGGAGCTTGGACATTCAAACTTGACAAGTCCCTGACTGCCAATGACCACAATCGCACGAGCGTTGCGTCAAAGGCTTTTAAAACGTTTCGGATGCCATTCATCGAAATACGGGCTGAACTCTCACCGAACCGCCCTTTGTGTTCTTTCACCAACTCCTATTTTCATTCACGTGTTTGTCCAGAAAATCGAGGAGTTCAATAGAAAAGGTTTAAGAATAGAATTTTTCTCTAACTTGACCAAATTCTGTCCTCGTTTGACGTGTTTTTCTTGTTTTTCCATCTGTGTAAGTACTACCTCTTGTTTTTAGCATTTTTAACCCATGTGATTGAATTTACGTATTCATTTGTCATACACAGATATACTGTAAAATGTACATACATAATGCAAAAAAGAATCCAATTTTATTTCTGCATGTCTCGATATAGGGCCTATGCAAATTTAAATTTATGCAAACGTTGAGTAATTCGATATTTGATTCATGCGAGTTTTTTACGTAGAGTAATTTCATTTTTTATTTCTGCAATTTTCGATTTATTTTTTGATAAATCACTTTTTAGATACATCAATTGTATTTAATTTTGTAAAACCTTTTTGATCTTATAAATCGTTTTGTTCAGTAAACATTATCAGTATTATTATTATTATTATTATTATTATTACTAGAAGTAGCCCCGCGCCATGCACGAGGATCATCGCATATAAAGAATTCTCGTAAATCATTCAAAATAAAAGTTTCAAAATATTCCATTGAATGTACAATTAAGCAAAGTCACACAATTGATTAAAATGTCACAAAACTCATAAAATTTCATAAAATAAATAAATAATAAAAATAAAAATCCCAAACATTTTAAAAACACAAATAATTTTCATAAATTTTATAAAATAACCTGAATTTTATATAAAAAATACACCAATAAAATGGTTTCGTCAATCATTCACCAATTTAATATCAAAATAGTTATTTAGCGTAGAAAATGTGCACCAAGTGGTTAATCCTACTTAATGCGGTGAAATAATCTGCCGTTAACATGTCTTCGGACCAACAACAACAACAACGAGTTCGTTTTTATTTTTCGTTATCAGTCGTGTTTTACAAATGTCATCGTAAATAATCGGAAAAGTAATTTGTTTCGATGGTTGGGCAACCCTATGGCCTCGGTATGATTAGGTTTAACACGAAGAGTTGAACGCTTCGAAAGCTGATTTAATCAAAGCTTTTGTATCGATTGCAATTTATCCACACACCACCAACTGGTTTCACAGCAAAAGTATTGGAACGGAAATTAAAAATCCTTGCAGCAGTTGTTGATATTTGAAAAAATTAAACACGCTCGGCAAACTGTGACAAATGCATCTTAGCAACAAAGATATCCTTCGTTTTAAATATAGACTTTGCCACTCTATTGACTAAAAATTGCAATATCCACGTATTGATAAATAGGATGATTAGTGTGAAATGAAAATTAACATTGCGCATATGAGTGAATTGATGGTGGTCACTGAACGAGCAGTAAACAAAGTACATTACAAACTCGATTATCAAAATATGATGAGACCAAGTTTATTTCGGATAAACAAAAATTCGGATAATGAGGAATTTCAACGTATACAGTACACCCAGTTTGGTATAACGAACACATTTTAAATGCTTTTTAAGCATAGGCCTATTCTTTATGCACTGTCACGTACAGAGATACTGTATGTAGGCCTGCATAAAATCCATTTTTGATTTCTGTGTATTTCGATGCATGCAAATTTCAATTTGTACTATATAGAAACTGAATATAGATGTCACACTTTAATTAGATATCTTTTATCACACTTTAACTGTTAACTACATATTATATCAAATAGAACTACTGTAGATGAATAATAATAAGAATGATCCAGATCTGTTAATGTACATATCTGTCAAACGGTTTATGTTTGTAACAATCTGTCACTAGATGAAGTTGGTTGGTTGCACATTTACTGTTAACTTTCCATAATAATAATAACACTTCTCCTGTGCTATAGCAAGGGCTAACTACTAGTTACTAGATATTCTATGAAACTAGACATTCTATGAAACTAGTTACCATAGAAAACATTTACCATAGCGTATTTACTTATATTCTATGAAACTAGATATAAGTAAATATGCTATGAAACTAGTTATTAATAGACCTCGGATTTGTATGCAATTGCATGTTTTTTTTGTTTACAGGTAGCTCTCCCAAAATTGGTGAGAATG
>JAQIWH010002853.1:0-22436 GCA_034695005.1 Cryptops parisi | reverse complement strand
AGTTAAAATAAAAATACACAATATTGATTAAAGATAACGATGATGTGATCGAGATGAATGTTAACGTAGCTGGAGATTAAAAGATGTTAATTATGTCAGGATGGAGGTTGAAGGTGTTTTGCATTCGCTGAAGTGGTGACCTTGATGCACACTTCTTCCTGGTTAGTGCTGGCCGGAACTTGAAAGTTTGTTTTCGACTTCTGATGGTGGGGATACCAAACTGGAGGTTAGATATTAAATCCGTGACATCTAGCTGTCCGGAAATAATTTTACAAAGATATTTGAGATCAGTTTCCCTGCGCATGTCAGCTAATGCACAGAGACCTGCAGTATTTTCAGAAGGTGAAAATTTTCGTGTTAGAAAACGCTTGAAAATAGATTGGACCTTCTCTAGCTTATCCTCTTGGGTCTTGGAGCATCCATTCCAAATGATGGAAGCAAAGTGAAGAATGGGTATCACCAGACTGGAGAACAGATGATGAAACGTATTTTGGTTAGTGAACCCAATGTTATTCCTCAGGATCATGCCAAGGATTCTTCTGGCTTTCATGATGGCTTGATCAACGTGAGCATTAAAGGTTAGTTTCTCATCAAAATAAACGCCAAGATCCCTCACCACTGGATAATAAGGCATCATTTTGCTATCAATATCATAACCTGTGCCAATTACCTTGCGATTGCCGGTAAAACGACAAAATGAACATTTTTCAGGATTTATTGGTAAAAGATTGGAGATTGACCAAGCTACAACATCATTAACAGTATGTTGAAGGGCCTCAACATCTGACTCAGATCTGATGCGTCTAAAGAGCTTGGCATTGTCTGCATACAATAATACTTCAGCAGTATCAATGCTGCATGGGAGGTTGTAGGTGAAAACGTTGAACAATATTGGCACAAGAACAGACCCTTGCGGAACGCCAGATGTGATTTGATAAGGCCGAGATTTGTGGCCGTTGAGCTGCACATTGGCAGTTCGATTTGACAAATAAGAGCTGATGAGCTCCAACAGTTTTCCCCGTATTCCAAGTTGCCAGAGCTTATTAGTTAGGAAGTCAGTGTTAACTGTGTCGAAAGCTTTTTTGAAGTCTATGTAAACAACGTCGACCTGTACTCCCTGCTCAAACGAATTAAATAGTTTTTCTGACAGCAGAAGATTTGTTTCCACAGACTTTTTGGGCATAAAGCCGTGTTGATTTTCGGGAAGGTAAAGGCGAACATGAGCGATAAGATAACGATGAAGCATAATGTCAAAATTTTTTCTAAGACATGGGAGTATTGAAATTAGACGATAATTTTTTGCCAGGTTACTAGGGCCGGCTTTATGAATGGGTATAACACGCAAGTGTTTCCAGATAGAAGGGTAGACCCCATTAAGCATACAAAAATTATAGAGGTAAGCAAGTGGTTCTTGAAGGTCCAGTGAGATACCCTTAATGATTAGTGAGGGAATCTCATCAGCAGGACAACTCCTCGTCACGCGTAAACATTTGATTGCCATTTTTACATGGCCAGGCGTAATACCAATACTCGACTGAACCTCAGAAGCCTTGTCGGAGTTGATACAAGAAGTGTTTGAAAGTTTCGTAGCCACTGTAGATGAAAATGATTTTGCGAAGATTTCACACACCTCAGCCAGATCCTCAGTGGTGATCCCATTGTCACCAACCAATGTGCTGCTAGTTTGCCGCTTACGAGACTTTGCGAGGCCCCAGAAGCTTTTGGGGTCTGAGAAAATACCACTTTCAATTTTTTTAATATGATCATTATAGTCACTCCTCTGCTGTTTTTTGCACATTGCTCGGATAGATTTATACCTATCAAGTACATCTGGGTTACAATCGTACTTCAATTTACGATGAAGTTTGTTTTTGTGCTTGATTAAAGTGCGAAGCTCACTAGAAAACCACTTTGGAAACTTGATGTTTTTAATAGAAGATACTTTTGAAATGGGTATGTGTTCCAGAAGAAAGGAAAACAGTTTTTGATGTACAATGTTCGAGGCCATTTCCGCTTCTTTGCAACTATACAAGTCATACCAATCTAAAGAGCAAGCCTCCTGTGCAAGTCGGAGGTAGTCAACTTCCTTTAGCCTCCAGAAAGCCGTGCGACATGCTGGATTCTGTTTACAGTGAAGTTGATCTTGTGTAGAGATGACAAGAGCCGGATGATAATTGTCTTCCTGTATCAATGAAAAATCAGCTTTTGTGACAGTTACGGACATGTCCGTCAGTATAAAATCGAGCTTTGAACCATAAGTATTTGAGATGATGTTGGCCTGCTCTAGGAGGCAAAGGTTAAGTAGCTCATTTGTCAGCTCCGCTTTAAGTGAAGAATAAAAGACATTGGATTGATCATTGGCGTTAAAATCTCCAAAGACCAACACCGGCCCTGAGAACTGCAAAATCCAATCTTGGAGCTGGGTGTAGCAGACACGAACATCTTCAGCAGAAAGGGAAGGTGAGATGCATCCCAGTAGCAAAGAGTAAATGCATCCCAGTAGCAAAGAGTCTCCACCCACAAGATTGAGCTGCACCCAAACATTTTCAATATCAACGATAGCAGAGCCTAACTGCTTAAAAGAAAGGTGGGATGCTAGCGCAAAAACCACACCACCGCCACGAGCAGGCTATTGTCTGTCTTGTCGGATAACTGTGTAGCGACTGTCGAAGATATAAGAAGAAATGTGTGAGGCATCAAGCCAAGTCTCAGTTAAGGCAATGACATCATACGTCTCAAGGAGTACGTTTTGCTGTAAGATAGGAATTTTCGTACGAAGACCCCGGCAATTTTGGTAATAAAATAGCATTATTGAGGAGAACCATGAAGGGCACTGTTCTCCGAGCCCTGTTGTGGTTTGGGTGATTGCACATGTTTAGGATTAAATATTGATGTTACGTCTACCTCGGATGCACCAATATCAGAGATATCAGACAAGATAGTAGTTTGAGAATTGGTAGCTTGTGATTCCATACCTTGAACAGTGTTGAACAGATTTCCCTTATCAGTGTTTTCATTGTTTGAGGTAGAGTATTTATTAAGGGTCGGTGACCTTGAGTAAGCATTGTCAGGGTTGGATGACGAATCAGTTTTTACAACAGAAATAGCATTGGGATCTAGTCTGCCTCTGAAATCCTTTATCAGAATTCTAGAAGGCCAATTTAATGGGTCAAAATATTTTTCGACACCAACAGTTGGGACCGAAATATAAAATGAAGAGTAATTGGGTAATCGAGTCTTAAGGCCATAACAAATTACTTTGTCACCACTGAAAGTTGAAATGTGCCTTTTAATGTCTGAAACAGTTGTGTTAGCAGATAACCTTGATACAAACAGTTTTGTGTAGTAAACCTTAGGTCTCATCTCAGCTGCCACCAGATTTGAAGAAGCTCCAGTACCCACTGTGTAAGAGCTGGAACCCTTCTTACCAGAGTTGTTGAGACTATTAGAACCACCAACGTTATTTTTAATTTTATTGCGGAGACCAGAATTGTTTCTGGGAAACTTTGAGTGATCAAAACCATTTTTTGGCATATTAGTTTCGGTTGCGTTGAAACCAGCAGTTAGATTTTGAGTGGAAGTGCTTGGCTGGTCAAATACATTTTTCACAGCATTACTGTACGACCATGGAATGTGTTCCACATCCGATTCAGATCCAAGTTTTGAGTTCTTCTTAGCTTGAGAAGGTCCTGGCAATGTCAGAGTGCTGAAGCAACGCAAATCAGCAATCTCACTTTTTAGACGATGATTTTGAACTTCTAAAAGTGATACTTTTGTTGTCAATGCCATGATGTGCGTTGACAACAATAATAATAATAATAATAATAATAATAATAATAATAATAATAATAATAATAATAATAATAATAATGTTGTAAGTAAAGCATGAATTTGCTTTAATAAGCAACAAAATGACAATTTCACGTCATTTGTTTTACCATTTGTTGATATATTAACATCAGACTAGTTGTATGCCCGTCAACAATGACGAAAAGCTTTTATCTTCATTATGCAGTTTATTGTTTTAACTCATGTTGCCTAGTAACATGAGCGTGTACATAAAATTTCCCAGTTCTGTGCGTAGGATGCTTTAACTCATGTTGTTCATCAACATGAATGTTATACAGACCTAGACACACACACACACCTGAAATAGGAGATACTGTACCATCAAATAAATAGCAAGATTTTTTTCATTTAAAAATTAATAGGATTTTCTTTTATTAAAAATATGCATGATGGATGTGAAAAACTAACAACGTGTCAACATGTTGTTTAAAACTTGTATGACAAAACAAACGACGGTCGATTTAATTCGCCTATGGGTACGAAACGACATCTTTTTTTGATGTTGCAACTCAATATTGACAAACAAACAAACACGACTTATTTCAGTGCCATTTTAGCCTGAACATAGTTCATCATTAAGTGAAACAACCAAACATAGGCTTATTTTTTATACATTCAATTTCACCAAATATTTACCATTTCTTCTCGCAAAACTACTCTAACCTAATTACATTTTATGTCAATTTCAGGCGCCGGCACCATCCCAACCACTTAGGATTGTCGTATCGAGGGAAAAAAAAACTAGAAACAGAAAAAAAACGAGCGAGACGAAAAACAAAACTTTTTCAGCTGCCATTTTTATTTTTATTTTTGTTCATCTAATGACAGTTGTGGTAGTGGAACGAAAACTCTGTTCGTTAGTGATATCGAGAAACATTTCGTGAAAGAAGTTGGTTCCTTTATCATTACGACTAAGATTCTGCTTAGCAACTGGTACTACAAACGACAACGTACATTTACAGCTTCCTCGTGACACAGTCGTGGTGGAATGCTGTGTCAACATTCTTCTAAGCAACCCTAGCATATTTCAACGCGCACACACCGTACTGCTAATACAGTCCATTCGAACCCTATCCGCCAAATATACAGGGCGATCCAAAAAACTTTTGCTTTATTGATCTTCGTTGATTAGAAATTTCGGAATAATTTTAACTACACACATAGAACTTTGTTTCGAAGTTTTCATAAGGGCATCATCTTTGTGCTGTGATCCAATTTAGCGGCCCGTAACTGGACCCTTTGATAATTCGAAATATAGAGTTTTATGATTATATCATCAAGTATACCTTTGGCAATTCAAACTGTCTTTGATATAGCGACGCGTTCTTTCTCGATATTCGAATCATCGAAGTGACGAGTCACTAGTACCTGTATCGTAGAGCAACGTACAATTTCTAACTCGTCAATGTACGTGAATTTTCAAAAGTGAAAGCGTTTTGTCAACAACCCAAATCTAGAACGACCATTTACTACAAAGAGCATTTTTTAAACTTGTTTGGAGAACGACAACAACGTCGTAAGCTGTTTTGTGTCAACAACTTCAACTTTAAACAAACAACCTTCTCAGAAGCAACCAACTATTTCTGTACTTTTGAACCGTCTTTTTTCAAAATTCGTCCATTTCCACACGATTACTACCAAGTAGCAGTCTCGAGTAGTAAACCCACTCTATAACTACGAATCAACTGACAAAAGTGGTTGAGAAAACGAAATTCGAACCAAGCGTCGCCGAGAGAATTTCAACGCTTTGGTTACCGTGACGAAATTAAATTTGCCCTTGTAATGGACCGAAAGAATTTTGTGCAAACACAAGAAAATTGGGACGCACTTCAATTCATAAACGGTCCAACTCCTTCTAATCTGCATTATGCAAATGAGCGAGGATAAAGCAACGGCTGACGGTTGGCGAACCACCCGAATTTTAAAGCGGTTACAACCGGATCTAAACGCATTAACGCAACAGCTCGAAAACAAAGGCTCGGTTTGTCCACAATGTTCCAAGCGTAAAAATATTGTACTATAAAATCGCTGCTAATTTTTAAATTACCTTTAAAACCAAAGAGAAATTCTTTGATAAAAATGCGGTCCCGCTCAATCGGAACAACAGCGAATCGTCAAGAGACTTGATCATATTCTATTGGTACGTCGCATTAAAACGTGCTCTAGAAATAAACTACACAACCTGAACCTTCTTTTACAACTTCACTAAATAGTAAATGGTGGTCAACAGTTTCCTGAAACAACAATCTTATAACAATTTCTTGACACCACTTTTGGTGGTCAGCTTATATCAAGCATCGTGTAAAGATGATGCAATAGGCGATACAGTGCGACGCTTCCACCATACTTTCTGTTCACTATGTTCAACTTTGAAAACGTTATTACAATTTTATCAAGTCTACAACATTACTGCTATCGTTGTCCCGTGGTAGTCATTTTTCCAAAAATTAGATTGCAAAACTTGGTCGCCTTTCCGATTGGGAAAGCGAGTTCTCGGTTCTCGAGGAGGAACAGCGAAAGGGGAAAGACGCATAAATAATGTCGCACGGTCACGGTGGTGGATCCATGACCAAGTGCGGCGCAATTATTATTAATTTCCCCAGATAATGATCTAGAAACGGACAATCGCTCCTACACAAGGTCACGTGACAACGGCCATAGGTTCGAGAAAACAAAGGCGTCGGAAAACTTTAAACAGCTGTTTAGGTTATGAAATTAACATCTGACCCCAAAGGGCAGACGACTGCAACAGTCGCTAGTGAGAAATTCAAATAAACTACCTAAGTTATGAGAAGGATGCGAAGGTCGAGAGCCACTTGGTCCAGCTGCGACAACGACGACGACCAACAAAAATCAGTCGCGTGCATCGCACGACACGACGACGACGACGCTTTGCTTGCCCAGGAAACAAGCAGCGCCACGAAAGCGATTCGATAAACCACCTCATTAGAGCCTAAAGGTCGCTGCTCGATGTATTCGGATGGTTAGTTTGTTTCGAATAAATAATGTTCGTTTTCATTTCCAATTAAACTGCAATGGTCCAGCTGTTAAGTCACGGTATCGACTAATGGAGAAGAGGCTTTTAAAACCAAATAAATCAATCGCCAACGTGCCAAGTAGTTTGGGGTTGGCCAATTAAACGATGGGAAATCAATTAAACCTTGTTCATTAATTCGAATTAAATACCAATAAACGTTGTATTTTCCTACCGTACTCAACCTAATTTGACGTTAATTGATCCACTTGGAATTATTGCCTTAATGTTGACATAGCGATAGATTTTCGCTCTGAACTAATGAAAGGCGGTTAGCGTCTCCTCGCCCGAACAGAACAAAACTTTACACGAGAAGGTTGTCTTGGAACTCTGACTAAATGCAATTGTCATGGTGACAACAAAATATGGTAAGCTCAGAAAGTAACTACATATTAGCAGCAGTCCGAGTGGTTTGTTTCCAGGAGATTGTAACTCGTCTCCTTGATAATAATTCGAAAAACGAGAACGTATGTGGGCTTGTTAGGCATAAAATAAAATTAGCATTCATTTTCTATTGACGATGATAAATTCAATCAAGAAATTTCAAACTCTGAATCATCAAAGTAACAAGTTACAAGTTTCCGGTGACTTACCAACATTCCAAACTTTGTCAGCTTTGCTAGGTGATCTGTCAGTTTTATGGGACTTGATCATTCCCAGCAAAGCGACTTATTAAAAACGACCATCTCTCAGTGATGTTTCACAAAGTGCCTCCTTTTACCGAGTAATTTTCAATCTTTAAGGGGGAGATAGGTGAAACAAATAGTCTTTGCAGAATGACGCAAAAGAGTAAAGTTTGCATTGAAAACGTTGCGGCATCAATACTCATTAGCCGCTTACTTGTGGCTAATGTGCAAAACGAAAACTAATGCCGCTTTTCGTGATTCATTTAAATTAACCGTTGGGAGAAAAAAGGCGCCATTTCTACAATCAATCTCAATTTTAGATCTTTAATCGCGACGATCAGTGCTGCGGGAGCAGAAATCGCTTCTCTTCGTCCTCCTTCATCGTGTCGTAGCCCAGTAGCGTGGCGTTCATCACCTCTGATCTTCCCGACTTCTCAACGACGCTATTAGAAATCTCATAACCCGTTGTTATGCGCGTGCGGGCTAATTTACATTCTATTTTCCAAGGGGCTCGGCGAGTCAGTCCGCCGGCTTCGTTCGAATCATTACGCGCGCGCCGTTCGCTCGAGGCCGACAAGCTTATCGTGGACGAGACGAGAGCCTAATTGCTCCCAAGCAGCCATGGCATCGACTTCCCCCACGTGCGGGCTGTTACTTCCGACATCAGCCATGACAGCTACCGACCCTTCTATTTAATTGAATCCCCCTCGCTCTTTCGTGACACTCTCGCGCGGGCCTCCGATTCGAAAATTTAATGATTTTGCGGCAAGTCCTTTTCTCCACTCACAACCTCGTTGACGTTTCATTTCGACAAAAAAAGTTTTGTCTCGTTTCGTGACGTTTCATCTCGTGTCAAAAAAGTTGTAAAACAAAGTCGCGTCCTAAGGCTAACTTTTAGGAGCTTTCTTGTGACGGTAAGCTTCTTATCGACGTCACTGGTCTGACAAGAACGCTAACCAAGTATCAACTGTTGACGTCATCGTGCGATGGCCGTAACCACAATTTCACACAGAATGTTCCACACTTGACTTATTACACACAATGCTGGCAAGAAACGTTGTTGCGTGCCAGGTAGGTTAAGTTTGCATCAGTCGACCTGTTTCGTTTATAAAAGCTGTGGAAAATGTCGATTAACAAACAATGAGAATGTGTATGTCGCGTCGGTCACTTATCAATACAAACGCGTCTGCTCAACCCTGCCAACAGATGCAAAACGTAGCCAGCGGCGTTCTCCTGGGAAGTGCGAAGTTGATACGACGAAGGCGGGCCCCGACGGGGACTTGTCGGCAAGGTTGACAAACCGACTGACATCCAACCACTTTAGCGGTCGCTAACGTCTTGACACTGGAGCACAGAGAGAAAGTGCGAAAAAAGACCGAGACCGAAAGGTTTAACGTCGTCCGGGGATAAAACAAGAAGGTCCATTCTGCAACTAGGACGACATTATCGACCTTGTTACTCGAAGACGACGTCGAGGGAAATCTAACTCTTTTTCGACCACCTTCTCGGCCACTATGCACGACAACAACAACGTCGTCATCGCCTTTGTCGAGCCTCAACGGCGTCCATAATTACCCTCCAACACGCGGGAGGTATTGCTTAGCAAGCAGCCTTCAAGAAATTCGATGACGACGTTCAACCCTTTTCGAAAAATCGATCGTCGAGAGAAGAAAGTGAAGAAAAGTCGATGAAACCTTAATCCCCTCTATGGAAAACTAAAATCGAATCTCGAGTCGAGACACGGTACCAACGAGCCGGTTACAAGTGACAAAAATAATAAACCGAATAAATGACGCTAATCAAGGTTCACGAGGGCAAAGATAAAAGTCTCGGTTCTTCCTTTTTATTTTGCGAAATAATTATATAATTATATCTATATGGAATAGATTTCCGTATAGAATAAGAAAATTACCTATTGTTTGTACAAATAGTTTATGTCAACATCAATGTAGTCATTTCAAAATTAAGCTTAAAACTCACATTTTGTTTGGAATTTAGATTAGTTTTTTTTATATATTATATATTTACTAATTTTGGGTAGAAAATTGAAAATAAATAAGTAAATAAATATCGTTAATTTGCGATTAAATGTTTTTTTAAATAATAATTTATATTTTAAAATTGATCATGTGCGCAATAGTGAAATACGCACTTAGAATTAGAAGTTACAATTTTGAAAAATATCTATAAATAATGGTAATGAGACTGTGTATCATTTTTTGTTTTGCTCCTCTATAATGTCATTTTTAATATCAAAATGACGATTGTATACAAACACTATTTACTGTAACTGAAAAAAACCAACTAATCCTGAAACAATCTGTCGTTTAAGGCGTTTTTGGTCTCGCTTGTAGGCTAGTATAGGCAACAACTTGCGATTGGGATTCGATTCAGTGAAACGATACCGTGCGAAGGGTTCACTTGTATGGGCAATAGTAAGAGAATTAAATGAAAATAAAAGTAGAGTCCAATCGCGTTGAAAGCAGGAGTGGAAAAGAAGCCGAAAAGGAGCCAAGTGGAGAGGGTGGGGTAGGCCTACTAAGTTACGATGAAAAGATGGATTTATTTGGAAAGATTTATATGGAAATCGATAGGGTGCGCTGGTCCCTCTTCGAATGGAAATCACTTTCCCCTTATCTACTTTCTCCTCGGTGTTGTAAAGAACGTGTTGAGGTCGTTGAGCCGATGAAAAAGAAAAAGAAGGTGGGAAAAGATGGGTAGTCGAGGGGGAAAGGCTGGTCGTCGAGGCTGTCGAGGCGTTTCCTCGCGAGGGGTTCCAAACGTCGGTCAACGACAAGACGAAGAACGAGTGAAAGTGGAGAACGGAGCGAAAATCTAGGAAACACGGGCTTTGGTGCTGCCATTGGCAAATGGAGCTGCAATGTGACGACCAAATCCTAGTAGGAGCCAGACGACGTCCGAATAAACGACACAAAACGTTCTGCTCGGCTGAAGTTAACGCCAAGGAATCGCTCGACGACGGATTATCTCTCCAGGGATGGCCATCGATGGAGTGGAAACGCCAATGACATGTTCCCGAAATGACACCCAGCTTAGATTTTGCAATGGCATCAGGGCCTGTTTCCACCAAAAGACCCAACGAGGTGGTGTGTGTGTGTTTTTAGAATCTTTAAGTTAACTAAATCTATTCCAATGAAGTGTCTCACTATTTCACTGACGACTACATAACCCGCTTGCTATTTTAAAACGTTAAAAATAGTTTTAACGCTTTACGGGATGTTGTTTTTCTTCGGCAAGTTTCTAAAAAGTTGGGATTTCTCAAGAACTTTTTTTTCCATCTTTGTCCTCACTCTGTATGTCTAATTTAATTATTCAAATAAACTTTGTATCATGAAACACTTCATAAATTAGTCAATCGAATCGAGAAATAAAAATTCCCAATACAAATTTTAGTTAAAATTTGTTTTGTTTTATTGTATTGTACCTTTTCGTATTATTGGTCGTTTTTTGTCCGCATTAAATTAAAATGAAAGCTCTTAAAGTTAATATGACAATTTAAAAAAAAAAATTAATTAAATAGTATTTCTGATAGATAAAACGTGCAAAAAAAATTGACGAAAAGGTACAATGCAATAAAACAAAACAAATTTTAACTAAAATTTGTCTTGGGAATTTTTATTTCTCGATTATACACACTCCATTATACAACTCCATTATACACACCTTTGTGTGCTTGTTTGCCATTGAGTGGTGTGGAACGAAGGGAAAAAAAAACAAATTTATTGTAAAGCGGAAAAAAAAAACGCAAAAAATTGTCGGTGTGGCAACCGCTCTTTGTGAAATCTAGACGCTCGGATGGTTTTGTTAAGATGGTGGAGAAAAAGTTAAAGTGAAAGGGGCGAAAAAAAACATACGAAGAAAGTGCCGATTTGCAAACAAATCATCCGACCTACTTCGTCACAATAAGAAGAAAAAAACTCTTCTCGGAGGAGCGTACGACGTGATTATCTGATCTACCGGTTGCGGTGCCATAAAGTTCCAGTAATAAAAACGAAATCGAAACCCAGTTGCCACTCACAAAGTGCACTCTTTACGACCAATGGCGAGTGAAAAGAAAAATGAGACAAAAGAAAAGAAAGTTAAAAAAAAAAGACCCACACGTAAAGTAAGAAAATGGACAAGTCTAAAAAAGATTCAGGTGAAATGATGTGGATACTTACTTTGCCAACTTATTACTGTACTAAAAAAAAATACAACACTCTTGAAAAGTATGTCGCAACAGGGTGGCATTCCAACTGGAACGACCCGTAACCTTCGATAAACTTGGTGGAAAATTCACCGATAGAAAAATGTTACTCGTTTATCATTCCAATTATCACTGCCACACAATTTGACAGTTTGTTTATTTTTTTCTTCTGTCGCTGTTAACTGTTGAAACACTTATAGTTTTGCAATTGAACGAAGCATTCTGTTAAAACGTGAATATAGATCGATAAAATTATCGATCACGGTAGCACGAGCCCATAAGGGGTCAAAGTGCCATGACTGCTTTCCTTTGATCCTATTCGACAGCATTGCCTCACAGTCTGGCTATATAATCAACCGTGAATTTGTATAACCGGTCCAATGAACGCATAAATTTAGTCTCAATTATATTATATGACGTACAGATCGTGCATCATTTAGTTTTATAAATAGTTTAATCCAATAAAATATTCCAACTGAAATGAAACAACTTTATCTACAAGGTGGGAATAAATACAGCACACGTAGGCAAATAATTTTAGGATTAATCGAGAGTTCATAAAATAGTCATATGACTACTACTTTGTCACTTTTGCAGAAAAATGACACGGGGACGGACAGACAATGAGCCGAATGAATCATGAATATTGAAAATGTCATTACGATAGCCAACCTAAATTGAAAATACCATTAATAAAACACATACAGTCAATTTCTAAAGTTTGGGATATCCGTATTTTTGGCTTGGTTTTTATCAGAACATTTACTGCACTTCCCCGAATCGGAGGAGTATGTTATCAATAACATTGTGTACACTTTTCATTGTACACAGTTCTTTTTAATCTTGTCGTTTTTTGTTTTTGTTTTTTTATATTTATAATTCTATTTTTTTTTTGTTAATTCTCACCATACCATATGTTTATTTATATCATTACTTTTTAAGTTTCATCTTTTTTTACAGCATTTTTCAAAGATATCATTTGATTTATATGTTTTTTGTTCGAATTACATTGTTAATTCGACCCCAGTGATCGTTATATTGTTAAATAAAATAAATCTTAAAGTTTGGACAGTAAAAAAAGTGTACACACAAACGTAATTTTTTTTTCAAATAAACTTAAAACTTTTGTGTGGAGTTCCTTGTTGTATACTCTTTAGAATAATGATTTTTATTTTTCATTCTTTCGTCCTATGAAACAACACCCAATTTTGTATATTTTGCAACACTTCTGTGATGAAAAAGTTGACAGTTGACAGGGGATATCCTAAACTTAAGTCCACCTGTGGATGAAAGAATCATCCTTTGTTAACCACACAAAAAAATATTTCCGATCATCAATTTGGTGATGAAGTGGAAAGAAAAAACTTCCCATAGAGGTGGGTGGTTACGAGAACGTCATCATCGACGAGACGAAGGTGATGGTTAAGGAAGTCGAAAGCGTCCATCTCCTCCGCATCAAATTGTCGACGTACGTGCTCGACGACGCAATTGATTCGAGTCGGACGAGGAAGCATGCCCTTTCCGGAACCCTCGAACCCTTTCGTCTCATTTTTCTTCGACGACTGCGAGTGCGATAAGCGATGAAGGATCCTTCTTGTGTTTTTTTAAGAACGTCAGTAGAAAAGAACTGGATGACGTGTCGTTGGGCATCTGACGCCACGTGCGTAAGGGTTCCCCGGAGATGGCGCCTTTTCCTTTTCGATTATTACTTTTCTGCACGGAGAGATTTTATGATGTCATAAAGACGCGACATTTCGCTCTTCCGACAATTTAAACCTGCTCCGAGGTAGATGCTCGTGCGTCCTATCACTTCTTAAAAACGTTTCATTTCTTTATTATCATTATTATTTTTGTCTGTTGGTCTTCCTCCGTCGTTGGCCACTTGCTGCACCGGTCACTTTCAGAAGTAAAGCAGTTCTCATCCTTAAGAGAAGGATAACTCTTCAAGATGCATTTCTATAATTTCCGTACTGTCCCTTAAAATACAAACGATAGAAACCCACCTGTCCAAAAATTTGTCGCTAACCTTATTTCAACTGTACACTCAAAGCCAAAACGACAAAGTTTGTTCATTGTTGAAATCTTCTCGAAACAAATAAACACAAAAAAAACGCGTGCTTTCAGGCACTTTTTCGCCAACCACACGAAAGAGTGCGTGACTGCTGTTGCCGTGATCACGACTATAACTCTTCATCACTACCCCGTTCCTAGATGTGGTCCATGGTTTTTAACACTCCGACTGCTGTCTACGTTTCCTTATTAACCCGGGTCGTTCAATTCAGTAGTCTAAGCTGCAGGATGACTTAACAATCGGGTCAGACAGCTCAAACACTCATTGTACGAAACCTCCTAGATCGTTGGAACAGCTGATCTACACATAGCCAATGACCTGCTTCAGCCAACCTCACAAGAATGAAACTCAACTACTTAATATGGGAAGTCACCAAAGAACCGCACGACCAGCTGCCTGCTCCTTGTCGAGAACCCAAGGAAAGAAAACTGCAACGACAACACGAAACAAGTCAAAGACTAAAATTCCATTTTCTGTTTAAACATGGCTCAATTCATACGATTCCATCAACGATTCGAGCATCATCTTATATTTATAAAGTTTCCCCAAAACTCCTTTCCTTATAAGTGAGCTTAGCTACTCCCCTGTTAAACGTAATATTAAACGACTCCTCCTCTTATACAGTGGGAGAGGAGCAATTTATAAGAATTTGTTTCAGTTGTTTCATGTATCCCTTTTATGGTTGAAATAAAAGAAAAATAAAAATTATTAGGATTTTACGGAAAGTTTACTAAATTTCATCAACCTAATTCAATCACAACGACGATTTTTCTTTAGTGTTGCCAAACTATGCAGTACAGACGGAGGAGATGGACGTCGCATTATTTCAAAGGCGAGAAAGAAACGTCAGTCAATCAGGGATTCTGCCAAACCTCGTTAGCCCAAGGCCACAGTTAGCAAACTCTCAAATTTGCGCCCACATGGCGTTATAATTTGCCTTTGCGATTCTTTCTCGTTTTTTCGCCAGTTCTTAATTGCATTCCACTTCGTTTAGTCTATTTACGCTACGAGCGAATGTCGAGTAAAACAATATTAAAACTTTGGAACACGCAGCCATCGCTCCTTTATTGCCCCCGAATGAATTCCAAAATCGGAATCCGATATTTATTTCGTGCTTTTCACCCAGTTTTGGAGCAGATGGCAATCGAGCCTACTCGTCATTCAACATTTTCTCCCTAACACTTTCGCCATCTTTTCGCAACGGTCTAGCGCAAGCACGCGCCAACAGTTGGAAAACCAACTGTGGTTACCACGACTAGGAATGCACGCACACGCCTTCCGTTCCATGAAAAACAACAAATTTACCATTCGGTTCTTGAAACTAAAACTGCTACGACAGAAAGAAAAAACTAATCCGTACCCAAAATTGATAATTTGCCAATCCAGAAAAGACAACGAATAATCCATCAACCAATTGTCATTTATAGACTTGAACGAAGAGTTTGCGGAAGAACTGGACGTTATACCATGTTGTAAATACTGCTCTTTCGCTCAAAGCGCGGACTTGAGAGGAAGAAAAAGAACGTTTTTGACAGTTTCGTTCTAACTCGTTCAGAACGGGGTTGTTAGGATGGAGGGGGAGAGTTGGATGGCAACTTACTACTTCCGCTCACCAGCAGCTGATAGATGAAGCCTATCGTCAAAGTGGAAGAACGATGACTCCACAAGCTGCTGCTCCCACTACTGCTACTCTGCTTTTGCCACTAAAGCTTTATAGCCACTGATGCTGCTGAAAGTTTAATGAAATAGTTGCGGTGCTGCAAGAAGCGATGATGGTGGTAGTAAGAAAATCTTCTAGAAAACGCGCATCTCTTCTTTACTCGGTTCAATAACGCTCTGCTTCGACAAACAAAATCCAAGTGTAAAAATGGATTATCCGGGCTTAGGTTTTAAAAAATAGTGGATTTCTAACGCAACGTTGTCTCTAAAAGCATTGTCTTCTTAAACATCACGAACTTTGTTTTGATAAACGGCAAAAAAGTTGTAATCTAACAGCATAATTGGAATCATTTACCCTATTATTACTTGCGAAAATAGCTACGATTTTTTTATATATTTAAAATCGTGAAGATTTGCCAAAAAGAAAAAAAGGGCTCGTTCAAGTTGTTGGTTTGCAAATAGGTGCTTATGGTCATAAAAGTATCCAGTTATTTATAATTCTTTTTAAAAACATGATATCAACGTAAGTTATTATAATATACTATAGTACTGTAAATTTTTAAAGCAAAAAACTTATTCGAATAGCTTTACATTAGGCAAACGAAGGGCTCTCAAACTTTCGTCCTATCACTTTTTCGGATTGGGAGAGGGAAAAATAATATCAGCTATTTAGATTTTCATAAGAAGAAAGAGTTCATTTTCCTTACTTGTCGTCCCATTAAAATAGGATACATCAAAGCGTCATTGTGAGATGGTATCATTTCACATCATTACAACTATTTCCTTAAGTTTAATCGAGTCGTGACAATAAGGTGCGGGTTGGGTACCAAGCATTTTCGTGTATTTAAATTCATTATCAACTACTATGTCGTTAGCTAACATTATTTTTAAAAGGTTATTAACTCGGCACTCGTTGAGTCATTGACAGACTGCCAGACGTGGCTAGTCGCGAGGCTTCACGGCATCACCGAAGAAACACCGCCCGTTGTGATACTTTCCCGCACAACGACTTTATGCTGTATAGCTTAGTACCGCCTTTCCTAGGGTTCCGCGAGGTGAAATTAGGGGTCCCGCGAAAAAATCCAAAAATTAAATATATTGTACACATTAAAAGTTTAAAATTTTTTGTAAGGTTTTTGGTAAAGTTTAAAATGTTTTTATCTTCGTAAAACATCATTAATTTGTAAAGCTCCAAAGTGTTCTAAGGTGTGTTTACATTTTAAACGTCTTTTAAAAAAATACATTTTACTTATTTAAGGCAACTTGCAAGTTTTCATTTTATATGTTTGTTGCATTATTGTTTTGTACTATTTGTAAGTCTCAATGGGACGAAAAATCAATAAATAAAAAATAAATAAATAAATAAATAAAAATATTCTAGTCACGATTATATCGGGTGGACGAGACAATAATTGATCGTTTTTACTGCACAGCTCGTGATTGGCAGCTGTATTTATTTATATGGGCCACAAAACTTGCATAGTTCCCTTTTACCTGGAGAAATATAACTTTCTATGTACAATTTTTGAATAAAACGCAAGGATCAAAAAAACTTCGTAGCAGCCTGGGAGATAGAATTAACTCTATTAGCTCTGGAATTAACTTTAACCAGAGCTATTGGGACTCAGGTAAATAAAACTAATGTAATGCAAACATATACCATTGTTATATCATATCTTTAATAGGTATTAAAATTGAACCAGGAAAAACGTTTGCCTGCGGCGCATTATTTTGTGTGCTTCACGTATTGAAGGGGTTTCCTTATTATCGTACAAAATATAAAAAGGTTCCGCCACTAAATATAATTGGGAAACACTGGCTTAGTATTTATTTATTTATTTTATTTATCTCATGCACCCCATGGGGTAAAAAAAACACACAACACTGAAACAATATGGAAAGGATTAGGTCGTATATAAGTAAAAAAGTTAAGTAGCAACCCAAAAGGGTATAGTGACCCTTAATACCCATTAATTAAGAAGTAAATCATAAGTACATCACATTAAGATTCAAATTCAGCGAATCACACAAACAGAATTTAATGGTCTCCGCCGTCTACCCTCAGCCACGTACAACTACGTGATTTTGATAGTTTAACTTTCAATTTTTTTATTTTTTCATTTTATTCATAAAACGATTATTTGCAATCCAACATAACAAAAGGAAGACAAACCAATAAAACACATAAGCAATTAATAAGCTAGTCGATATAAAGTAAGTACAGTAATTATATAGGAGTATGTTAACTTTTTTTTGTATTTTTATGTATGTATGTGTGTGTGGTTGGGAGTTTTCAAATTCTTAACGGTAGATTATTCCAATTTTCAAATACACAATGAGGGTAATTTTTGTATTGAGTAAAATGTGTTGTTTTATCGTGGTGGAATTTATATGAGGTAGTAATTCTTTTATTGTTGTCATTAATAAATTTGGTACTATGATCATGTGATGGGTGGGATGGATCAATTATTATTAGGTATAATTCCTTCAGCTGATGATATAGAATCATTTTGGGTATATTAAGTAGTTTTAAAGTTGTTTTTTTTTT
Source organism: Cryptops parisi (assembly GCA_034695005.1). Classification (NCBI taxonomy): domain Eukaryota; kingdom Metazoa; phylum Arthropoda; class Chilopoda; order Scolopendromorpha; family Cryptopidae; genus Cryptops; species Cryptops parisi. The sequence goes on along the minus strand of JAQIWH010002853.1, from coordinate 4,442 downwards.
TGAAATAGAAGTATAGGGGGAATAAACAAAAAGGATGCGAATTAGAATATTAAAGGCCTATAATGAGAACCAATAATTTGATCTTCAACCACTTAACTATTCCGATAATAAGATATCAGAAAAAAAGCACTTAACTACACCCACTTTGGAATAAAATACCCCTATTCCCTTAAAATGTCAATACAAAAAAAAAATACTTTCTACTGTTTTTCGATAAAGGTTTTGGACAAGAAGAAATAGCCGATGGCTAAACCTATCGAAGTTATTGTCACTCTTCGACTTGGAGAAGAAATGAGATAGGTGACCGTGAGAAAGGCGAAAGGTACAATGACAAATGGGTGCTATATAACCTATCGGTGATTTTTTTTTGTTATACTATTGGAGGACCGAACGTGGATAAAGAAAAAAAGAGCGAGAAAATTGGTTTTATTTAGAAAGAAAAAGAACGGGGGCCAAGTTTGGCACGAAACCCGTTGTTATCCACCCACCAAGATCGATTGGCGACGAATAAGCGCGGGCGCGCGCGCACTTCACCCCGTGCAATTCCATCTTTTCGCTACAATGCGTCCAATCGGATGAGTAGCAGAAATCGAAAAGAACCTCAACTCGGTCCCTTTCCACTTCAACTTGGCCAGCCTTTCTTTCTTTTCCGTCCTCTTCTTCTCCATTCCATTGTCTCGGGCAATATTTTCTCACAGCGTCTGCTTCTGAAGCGCGTGCTGCTGTTGTTGCCATTCTGTCCGCCTTCCACACTCTCCTCGCCTTCGTCTAACCAACCAACTCTTCACAAAATAGCACTCGGCTGACTCATCAAACATAAAACAAACATTTCTCACCGTTTGTTTTTTCTTTTATGTGTGGCTATGAATAACCGACAGAGTTAGATTTTGACAATATCGATGTCAGTAATTAAAATGTAGTCAACGACATAATTATAAGTTTTTAGAGAAACGTTTGACTAACTCGAAGATTTTTATCATACTACTACGATTATAGACGTGAACTTAATATCGTGTGCTGTAAAAAAAAATGTGAAAAGAATGTTCTGAATGGAATTTAATATGAACCTATCTACAACCTACTTATCCGTACCAATAAAAAAAAATTGTCATTTCACATTTCAATCCTTTTCGATGTCCCATCAAAAAGAAATAACAACTCAATTTAAAACCATTCCCAGCTTAGAATTTGTAAAATCAATATTAACGATGTCGTTAGTTGGAGCATTTATTTCCATTTTTATAGGCGCCAAACGTCGCTTCCTTTCGATAAAACATGTTCACAATTGCTCGCTCGCTCGCTCTTCTTATTTCTCGACTCTTCCTTTTCCTCCGACACTCGTTGGTAGACTTTGGTTGGAAAAAAATATCGAAAAAAAGAAGGAAAAAACTGCAGTGGCGTCTACAAATCACCCGTGTCTTGATAAGAGGCAGCCAGGCGAGCCATTGAGCCGAACACTCGGGCCGATAAACAGTTTGCTCGGTGGTCGTCCGAGGTTTTATACTGACCAACCACCTCCAATATATCTCCCTGGCGCTATATATAATTCGATTGTCAAGAGAAAGTAAAGCTGGCGTTGGGACGACCGACCGACCACCGTGGAGAGGAGCTGCTGCTGCCGTTGGCTGAGTGGTCATAAGTCCTCCAGCCTTCCCTGAATGAATTATGACAATGTCCCTGCTGCTGGGGCTGGTGCAACTGTAAACTCTCCTCCACTTATAAAAAACACGACCAAGACCAAAAAACGGGGCTACTGCGATGACGACCATCTATCGAGCTATCGATTCTTAAACACGTTCTTTAGACATCACCTTACACTCGCAATGTGAAATTTCGAGTCAAGTCGTCTAGCTTTTTGATTTCATGCAACACGTTCATTCAGCATCTTTTCTAACGCAACGAGAAAACATTGGCTGTGAAGCTATCGGATTTAATGTTAACTTGAAAAATCAACATCCCTACACGTAGTGGTAAATTTTGTAGCGTTACGTTGAAATTTCATGTTCTAACGCTAGAAACATCATCTGACTTGCTAAAACGAATTATGAAGTGATGAGCTTTAGGTTGTACAAAAAAGAGTACCTGTTTACACGTTTGAAAATTTAAATGTTAAAATTTAATTTACAACAAACTATACCTACTATTTTGCCGCAAAGTACACTAGCATCTTTGCATATATTGTTGTTTTGATTATTATTTTTTAATTGTTTATAATACGTTCCATGGGAACAAAAGACGACGAAATGACAATACACAATAAAAATTTAAAACTACTTACATGAAATAAAACATAAAATTGACAAACAAATAAACGTGATATACAGTTATCTGCTCATCAAATGATCATATGATTTATAAAATGGTTATATGTTTTACAAAGGGCGAAGCTACAAGTGTAATAGAAACTCGCACATGATCTAGGATAAAAAACCGTTATTCAAATTCGAGCTGAAAACACGCTATTTAGAATGTTGAAATTTACCATTTGTTTTTATGGTTACATTTTTAAAAGAACATATTTTTCTAGAAAAATAGATATTATGTTATGTTATCGTATCGTTCATGATCTGCAGTTCATTCGCTCAGTTACGTCTCCACAAGTAACCACGAGGCACGGAAATTGAACGTTTAAAAATTCCACAAGTTGGAAAATAGTATAAATGTATATGTACGAGGTAGATGTTTATGTACTCGTATAAATGTGTTTTTCCGATAACGATAAATCGATGGAAAACCTCGCTAATCAGTCGAATGATAGCGCGCTAATCTTAACGTCCGATCGGTATTATGCCTGATGCAATAATTGGCACATTTTGCAGCGTTAACTCTTACAGAAGCGTTATTTTACGTGGCCGCGTGTTATCCATTGATTATACTTTCCTTCCGATATCCTTTTCGCTAGTTGTTTTGTTTTTTAATTTGCAAAAACCAAAATCGATAAGCCGTGATCCCCTTTGATGTGGTTTCGTACGAATCGGAAATTGGTATCCTCGTGAGCCGAATGTCGTTCATCATTAAAAATTGTAATCACCTTAGCCAATACGAGTGACAAGTGTATCAGCAACGGTATCAGAAAGCTCTTATTAGCGAATGTCCTAAAATAAATAAATAAATAAACGTGTAGAGTAACGAACATTGTTTTTAGTCAGCGGTAACTTCATTCGCTGCATTTCAACAACCGATTGTAGCGTTCACTTTGAACCTTTAAACTGCTTTAAATGATTAAAGTTAACGTTGCATTCTAGTGAAACCGCATTTTCAATAAGTTGGTTTCCAATCGATTAACATAATATGGATGACACGCCTTAACCAAAATGTTCAAATGCCCTTATCCTTTTAAAATCGATTGACACTTGTTTAATAAAAAATATAACTCAATAAAACGGGTCTTTGTCGTTGAAGCCATTATCGGTGATGTTGGAGCCAATACCCCGTTTGAAGAATCTCTTCTCTTCGCTATCCAACTGTCGCTTGTTTTGTATCGCCTAGTATGCAATTATCTCTCTTTCATCGCGTTTGGCAATGGAACGTCAGAAGAGACGCCCTCTCTTGGCTGCCGCATCTAGCGTTGAGCTTGACGTACTTAATTGCGCTTCTTTCTTCGCTGAAAGGCAACAGCAGCTTTGGGTCTGAAGGATGCTCACTCGGCATCGAGTTCATCGTCTACTAGATAAGCGCAGACAACAATTAATTCACTCCAATGGAATGATGCTTCACGCGATTAAGTTGACACGGGTGCGATAACGAGAGACCCACCTGCGCATTCGCTTACGTGCTTCGAACGTCTAGCTAGGCCACTAAGTAACCCCTTTCTGCTCCAATGGTTAAGGTAGAAACAAGACCACGGCTACTGCTGCTACTACTACTACTACTACCACCACTGCTGCTGCTGCTGCTGCAGCTACACTACAAGAAGGTTTTTCTTGTTCGTCTTAACGCGCCCTCAAAGTCCATGACGGTGGTGCTTTTGTCTTTTCCCTTTGACTCCTTTTGCATTATTGATGACAGCTAGAAGCTCAACGACCCTAAATGCGTTTCCAAGCGATCGCTAAAGGAACAGAACCTCTCGAAAATAAAAATCTGGTTATCGTTCATTCCGAGCGAACTCTTCCACCAACTTCTACTAACACTCACGAAACCAGGCGCCATTCGACAGTCATTTTAATCAGATAAGCGTTCGGTGTCCCTCTTAAGCTGTCTACAACGAACCTGCAAATTAAACACGGTTCCTAAACATTTGATATACAGAAAATAAAAACTTAACTATGTTTGTTTAAGAAAACGCTGTGAAACAAATAGAGAAAAATTAACATTAAAGATTTATTTTATTTATTTATTTATTTTTGAATTAAACGGTCCGTGGGGACCAAATACACAACAAAGTAATAGTAAGGCTATTCAGCAAAAATTGAATCTAAATAATAGAACAAAGGAATTTACAA